>JAZHYW010001749.1:0-98104 GCA_037355805.1 Ixodes ricinus | reverse complement strand
GCACGAGCGTACGAGCCACAGATAGCAGCTTGGGCGAGTTGGTGAAGCATAATCGAACAACAGCGCGAAGACAACACACACACAGGACACACACCAACGGGGCACAGAGCACTGATTTGGAACTTTTTTGTAATTTAGGGTTCTGCGCGAGAAACGAGGATTGCAAAACTGCTTCATATTGTTCGTCTTTGCGAGATGGGCGACAATATTTCCTTTATTTCATGGGCGTCTCATATCTCCATCTGCCAAAACTTTTAGCGGTTTGGTTGCTAACGCCAAAGATGGGGCCCTGACACATGCATCCTTAAGCCTTGCAATCCGTAACAGGGTAGTCTCAGTTTTAATTGTTTTATTCTTTTCTCCATAATTGACTTGAACCAACACGCTCTTTCTCTCAAGCCTACTAGGCTGGTTGGTTAAACTATATAGTGAAAAACAGCTGAGAAAAGACTGATCGTCTTCTACTTTGTGTCCCGTCTTTTTTGCACTGATTTTCATCGTGTCGTGCCATCCGTTCTGTTTCAATGATCTCTTTAGTAAGCACCTGGCTATTTCTACCTATAATAGATAACCGTGTAAATTTTCCCGAGCTCCCATCCCCCCAAGCTTCATTTCCAGTTCATCGGGACCTTTTATCAGTCCTTCTTTGGATCTTGCCTTTCTAGTCACACTCATCGCTTTCTCCATCTGCCGTACTCGATGTGATGGGTACTGTACACGTTTTAATATGCTGCCTCCTGACATAAAAGCGGTGTTTGGTGGCTTCACTCCCTGAAAACGATTCTGCAAGATTTTTAGGTGTGAATGGTGTAGACAAGCTGGCCATTACCGGGGGTGCCTTTACGTTCGAATTGGCAGAAACGTGTTTCCTGCATTCAGGATTATGATGTGGCGAGAAGTTTCCGTCATGAGTCATAATACGACGGACTTTATGGGGAAGCACGCGTCATTCTCATTTTTAGCTTTACACCAAAAAAGGACCAGCACTTAGGAATCCGGACAATATGATTGGACATGTACAATTACATGCGAAAGTGCAACTAATTCTCAGCTTTGGACTTAAGCACATAGTTTAGCCCAAAAAAATATCCGCGCTTGAATTGCTTATTCTCGTGAAGCAAGCGTGAAAGAGAGTCCTCGAGGCAGGGATTGAACGAAGTACTTCTGAGGGAGTGGATATTTTTTTACGCCCTAGGTCTCATCTCTCAGCGTTATCAGTTAAAAATGTGGAAGCTTACTTGAGACAGAACTCGATAGCTCTTTTCCGGCTGGCAAATAAGGTTTTTTTTTTGTCATGCCACAAGACAAAATTCATTGAAGCAATAAATTTGGTCTTTCAGCGCCACGACTTCAGTTCATTGGAAAAGGTGAAGAAGAAGCAAAAAGTTTATGTCTAGCGTTAAAGCTGAGGAAGGTATGCTGTTTAATAAGCAAAACAAACCACATCATTTTAGAACTCTTCTTCAGCGCCAAAATACATAAACCGCACTTGTCCCTTACGGGTGATCATGGCTAAAAGAGGGACTTGGCAAAAAACACTCGCTTTATATTTGCAAGTCCAGTTAAAATTTCTTAAGGTGGATGACCCCTTCGTACTAAAGAAGTCTACCGAAGTCATCAGTTTTATACATGAATGCAAAAAAAAGAGCAACAAGGCCTGCTCCATTGATATCAAAAGTTTATATTATTCCCTACCTAAAGACTTACTTCTCAGCTGTGTTGAAGACTGCATCGACACCGCCGTGGCAGTGGCGTTTCAGAATGTCTGTGGTGTTTCTCAAAATATATTTTTTTTGGAGTTACACACGGCGTACCTTAAATGGACATTTGCCGCCTGGGACAGGAAGACAAGGGGTCCGCATCGAATCATGTATAGCGCCAATCCTTAGCGACATTCACCTTGCACTCCACGATAGGCTGGTTGAGGATCGCATATTGAATTCCCAGGTGGTCACTGTATGGTTATGTGGACGACTTTTTAATATTTTTCGATTGTGATAAGTGCTACTTTGAGCATTCTGTTTCGACAGTCCTAACCACACTTAACACCTGTTTAGAACCACTAGAAATAACTCATAAGCTTCCCCTGATAGTTGGTTGCGATTTTTAGGCCTTCGTCTCTTTTTGTTAGGTCATCACGTCTGTTGGGCTTATGAACCTAAGGGTAAGAAGCCACTCCTGCATTTCCAGTCGGCACACTGGAAATTAGTTATGAGGAGCATAGTTAATGTTGGCCTTAAAGACGCCTTGACAAAATTATGTCCCCATCCCATTACACGCACTTGCGAAGGTCAGATTTCTAGGCTGGTTTCAGCAGGCAACCTCGTATCCCTATTTACTTCCGTGGCTGAAAACGTTCTGAAATTTACAAAACGACGAGGTGACACTTACAAACAGTTAAGGGACAAAAGAATGATGGTAATCTTGTCCTATATTCAACTCTTTTCCCACCCACTAGAAGAAAATCGGGAACCGAGAAAATCACTATGTTGTGTTTTCGGCCGCTAAAAAGCTGTCCAATTTAAGCAAAAAGTTAATAGCAATATCAACCAGCACTGCACAAAAAACAAAAATAAAAAACACCGCAAAATGTTTGTTTCCTTTACAGACAATGTAGTTCAATTATGTTCATATTTCACGAGGGAAGATATATATAGAGCAAACTGGGCGTTGCTCGAAAGAACGGTTAAGAGAACATTACTATAATACACACAATAATATCCGGCCATGCAGGTCTGCACTGTCGCGATTGCTCTTGTGAGGCTGATGTTTGGTGGTCTTCTGTTAGAGGTAGAAGTAGCCAAAAGCTAACTAGAGTGATTTTTGAGTAGGAAAGGACTGCACGGCTTCAAGACACATGTGTCAGTGCCCAACCTTGATGTTGTCAAACAAAGATCTGGAATGTTTGGCACTTGAATAGATGAGACGCCAGTGAAATACAGAATTATTGTTGCATCTCTCGCCGACACGAATACGAATATAACGTAATAAGGAAGGCGAGCTGGTTAAAGTTAAACATTTTTAAAACCCACGGCGGAGGCTTGTGTTTTACTTGAATATACAAGACAAGACGAATGTTGCAATCTATGCAACAGGGCTCAGTGTCAATTAAAAGATACGTGGACGATATTTTGGGAACATCTCAAAAGAGAAGTGTCTGCTACCGAGGACAAAGGACGTGATCACATCTGCAGCACCAGAGCTGGTGTTTACGTGTAAGGAACTGCATGAGGGTTGGAAGCAGTATTTGGATCTGAGGCTGCATCTGCATGGATGACTATGTTGGGATTACGGCAAAGGGGGGGGGGGGCAAAACCCTTGTTGCCATTTAAGGGTTGACACTCTAAATTAGTGAAAAGAGGAATGGTCATGTCTCTGCAGGATGGTGCCCTCAAAACATCTTGTTCTCATTAGGGACTAGATTCAGTGAACACCCAAGTGCTTCGGCTAAAGGGAGCGGGTTACAGTGACAGAATGGTGAAAGGGGTAGCGAGCAGACTGGTGTCGGAGGTCAGTGGGACGGCAAAGAGGCAAAAGATACGGAGTGACAGGTCAGTGTGTTCCGTTTTTTCATGGTTTGTCCCGCACATTGATTTCTATCGCGGGGAGGTGTAAAAGTGCTTCTCACGACTGACTTTAGGTTAGAGAAGCTGACGCCCTTTTTGGGAGGACAAGTAGGTTGTCAAAAAAAGCACAGAGATGCTTCAGTCGACTGCCACGAAGGCGTTGTTTACGATATTCCTATGACATGTGGTTTTTCGCATATAGGGCAACTCAAATGGTGTGTGAATAATCGGTTGAGTGAGCGCAAGAGATGAGTAAAAAATAATTCGCCTAAATCTAAAATATCTAAGCATTTTGAAGAGTGTTGAAATTGTGTCCCTGACTGGGATAGTACAGCCGTGTTATTCGGAGAAAACAATTGTATGAAAAGAGTCCCCGAGGAGACAATTAGAATAGCTTCTGTTGGAAACTGTATAATCCAGCCTTCAATGGAAATCAATGGTGTAACAAAAACGTTTTAGCGGTTGTAATTTTTAATTTTTTTGAACGCGTGTGGGAGGTTTTATTTGTGGTTGAAAGGGACCTTGTCTAATGTGTAGTTTTGAACTAGCGGAAGGTTGGTGTATAGGTGCGGAGGGTGTGGTCTTTTTCTTTCCTGTGAACCTTATGACTATCTTATGTAGTCGTGTGTGAACTGTAGCGAAACTCTTTTTTAAAGCGTGTGGGAGGCTTCGTCGGTGATTGGAAGTCACCTTGGCCATTATGTATATGTACAGAGGGCGTGGTCTTTTTTATCCCGTGAATCCTAAGCCACTCTTTCGTAGTCGTGTGTGAACTGAAGCGAACCTCCCGGCCGTGTGCAATTGGAGGACGGTGTGTGGATGACGGGTATAAAAGAAGTGTCCTGAATAATATTTAGTAGCTGTGTTTGAGACGTATTGTGTGTTTTTAAAAATGTTTACAAATACGAAGCAGTTTTGCAATCCTCGTTCCTTGTGCAGAACCCCAAAATTCAATTGAGTTGTAAGTCAGAGCTGTGTGTCTCTTGAGTGTGGGTTTGCTGTGTGTTATAGTTGTTTAAGCGCTATTGATAATAATAATAATAATAATAATAATAATGAAATTTATTCAGTAGTGCAGGTATAGGCAGTTGGGTGTCGGGTCCGATCAAAGCCATCAGGGACTTGTGGGACCAGACCCTTCACTGGAAAATACAAAAAAGGAAGTTCGCACCGAATAACATCACGTGCAGAAAAAAAAAGAACAAGCAAATAACATACAGATGATTGACTTAACAGGATGTAGTCGGAATGTTTGTGTCAGTGATTTGGGTGAAGCAGTGAAGATGAAACTATATCAAACGTTGTCTTGTCTTGATCACGGTGTCAATTACAGATAATAATAATAATAATAATAATAATAATAATAATAATAATAATAATAATAATAATAATAATAATAATAATAATAATAATCTTTTTATTCACACAACGCTCTACATATGTCAAATGACGGGTCCGTCTAAGCCGACAATGGCTTGTAGGACTGAACCCAGCAAATTCGTATAAGCGAAAAAAAGAACACATAAATAAACAAACACGTACACAAGGCTTCGGCTAACTAGCCTCTCAAGTCAAATTTAAAAAAAAAATATGCATAAGCGAGAACAAAACGAAGAACGCACATAGAAGCAAACACCCGATCATTAGCTTCAACCAACCAGCCTCCTAATTCAAGTCAAAACGACAACAGCACAATAATTAGCTTTCACAAGCATAATGACGGAGCCACTTCTTCAACTCTCCCTTGCCAGTAACGCTGAAAAGGTCTTCAGGAAGGGTATTAAAAATATCTGAGACGTAAAACAATCGCATTCGTTTTCCATATCTAGTGACACATCTTTGTACTTCATACCGAGGAGACGTTCTGAGGAGGCGCGATGGCGTATGAAGCGTTTTAAAACTTTCACTCCAAAAGTGGCGTAGCACAACAGTTTCAGTGTACAAACTACGTAACCTCGGCATCTGCAAATCTCTGAAAAAATCTTCACTGGATGAAAAACTTGAGTTATACGCTACACTTCGCAAAATTCCTTTCAAAATGCTGTCAATTTTAGAGTGCCAAGATATTGTACAATGGGCATGTAGCGTCACCCCATATCGCAGTACACTGTACGCAAGAGCATGGACAATCGTTTTTCTAACCTTAAAAGGAACAAACACTCTCATATTGTACAACATACATGCAACTCTCCTTAGCACACAACACACATGAGCCATTTGTTTGTTCCACGACATATCATATTCAAAAATCAGACCCATATATCTTGTATAGTCCACCCAGGGAACAGGCTTACAACAACAAGGCTTACAACCAGAACTGTGTAGAAGAAAAGGGGCATTAGAAAATCCAGGTTTCAGGGGATTACGAAAACAGACGAGTTTAGTTTTTAATGGGTTAACTCTTATACGGTTAGCCGCATACCAATCCATAACTTTAAGCACATTTAACTGTAGAGCGTGAACCGCCTTTTCGAAATTGATATGTCGTGAAACAAGCAAGGTGTCGTCGGCATACTGAAAAATATTACATCCAGAAATAACAGTTTCCAGGTCATTTACATAAACATTAAAAAGTAATGGGGATAGCACCGACCCCTGAGGGACGCCGGTTTCGAGAAACTGCGTTGAGCTATTAACTTTATCTATAGAAACCACCTGGGCCCTACCTTCTAACAGATTTGTCAAGAGCGAGTGAAAAGGTCCACGGAAACCGAATCTCCAAAGCTTCTCCAATAAAATCTCGTGATTTACCGTATCGAAAGCCTTGCTGACGTCTAGGAAAACGGCACAAGAAAACATGTTGCCCTCAAAAGCAGAGTAAATTTCGTCAGCTACATCCTCTAAAAGTAACTGTGTACCACTCCCAGAAATAAACCCATATTGCCTAGAAGAAAACAGTGAACACTGATCTATGAAACTGGTCATTATATGAAAGATGTGTTTCTCAAAAACATGTTCTAGCATGGGCAAAACCGAAATGGGGCGGTAGTTTTCTACCTTTTTAGGATCCCCGCCTTTGAAGATCGGTCGCACTATAGCAGTCTTAAGCTCATTGGGGATCACGCGCGATTCGATAAATCCGTTTAACATGAAAAGAAGTATATCCTGCAGATATCTGAAGTTTCTTTGAAGACATCCAAGAGTTATACCATCCACGCCTGGAGACCTAGTAGGCTTAATGCTGAAGAGAATGGAACGTAAATCGTCCAAGCTCATGGGATAAAGAAAAGCGGAGGTTGCGTTCATCTCTATTACTGCTTCCGAAATACCAACTCTTTGTGGAGCAGAAGTGGATCTAACAAAGTAGGAATTGAATCGTTCAACAATTTCTGTCAATTTGTTACCAAAATGTTTTTTACAACGTCATCCACAGATGGCTTTCGCTGATGACCACGAACAGTATTAACAAGTGACCATGTCTCTGAAGAGCTAAATCGCGCCTTTTCAAACTTGTTCTTGAAGTGCTTTCTTTTCGCCGATCGAAGCATAGCATTAGCTCTGTTCCTCGCGATTCTAAATTCAGAACGAAGTTTATTATTTTCTGGTGCTCGCCGACTCCGTGCCCAAGCGAGTTCTTTTTCTTTTATGGCGGTAAGTACCTCCGTGTTCAGCCATGTATGATCCGGTCTTCGCTTTTTTATTCTAACTGTTCGTTTACATTTATCCGTGAAAGAGTTAATTATCTGTGTGAACTTCGTGTACAGGTCAGATTGGGATGTAGACTCACGAAACGAGATCCAATCAAATGTCGAAATGAGGCGATCTAGTTTTACATTATCGATAATTTCCATTTGCTTTGTTTCGGCTTCAGGCTTTGTTTCCCCCGAGTTTACAAACTGACATCCTACAAAATAATGATCGGCCAGTTTTTCCGTGATAACCGATGACATTGTAACGGTATTCTCAGCTCGAACGCAGATATGATCGATACAGGACGTGACTAGTTTACCTGATATTATCTCTTCTCTTGTAGGAGCTTTAATAGTGCTTTCAATACCCTCGTTTGCAAGAATGTTCAAATAATCACACACATCAGATCGATCCTGTTTCGCTACATCGATGTTAATATCGCCAACCAAGCAAAATAGGCCCCTGTTATGAACTTCATTGAGTGTTTTCTTCAATTCTTCTAGAAAACTTCTATCGCTTTGTGAAGGAGGCCTATAATTATTAATAATAATATTACGTTTATTCCAGCATTTGATTTTTTTCCATTATATTAGACTCTGGTCTGTTCGAAGCCAGGGTTGGCTTGTGTGACACGACCCAGCAATGATGTTAACCAATGTGACCGGTAGACGGGTGTTCTTGATATTGCTAATAGCAGTCAGTATAGATGTTTGAAATAATTCACAAATGAAAAAAATAAGAAACACAAAAAATAATAATAATAATAATAATAATCAATCAATCAATCAATCAATGTTTATTAGAGTGTCCAGGAACAACCTCGCGGTTTTGGTGCTGGCACACTTGTAGCTACCAATTAACAAAAACACAAAAAACACAATTTTATACAAGACCCAACAAATGCAGAAGGGTAACAAAGATAGGAATTCTGCTGGGGAAAATCAGGTGTTCGAAGGGAAGTTGAAGCGCGTAAAGTAAATGCGAAGCAGCGAGACATCTGCAACGCACGCATATGGTAAAAACAATAAATTTCACACAGTCGGACATTCAGCACTTTTCACTCCTGCTCAAGTATGAACAGGTTTACAATAAATTGATTGAAAGCCCCATAGCACGAGTCAAATATATCAAGTACTTCCGAGTGACGATTATAACATTCAGCCAACCTGAGGAGTGGGACTAGTTGATTAAAAGCTCGAGAGATATAAAAAGATGATTGAAGACGTGTACGTACGCGTGGAACTCTAAGACTCACTTGAGACAAGAGGTATGGTGAATCAATTAGGCCGTGCGTGACCTTAAACAGAAACAACAAATCGGCTTTCTCCCGACGCCGGTGCAGGCTAAGAAATTTAACAAGTTTTAGCGCATCTTCATAATTCTTACCAGGTACATCCTCTTTAAGATAGCGATGCCTCATGATAGAAATAAACTTCTTTTGAACTCGCTCAATCGACACAGAATTGGTTTGGGAAATTCCATTCCACACAACTGAAGCGTACTCCAGCTGTGACCTTGCTAATGAACAGTACAATGTGAGAAATGCAGGCGGGTTTTCAAACTCTTTCGTAACACGACATGCGGCACCCAAAGTGCGGAGAGACGAGATGACCACCCTGGTTACATGGCCATCGAACCTCAAACTTGAGTCAAAGGTGACACCGAGATCTTTCATTTCATTGACACGAGACAGGATTTCGCCGTGGATATTATATAAACAAGAGGTATTATGCGTCTTACGAGAAAAAGTCATGACCTTTGTTTTAGAACGGTTTAAACAAAGATCATTATCTAAGCACCACTGGAAGAAGGAACATGCGTCTTCCTGGAGCTTAGTGCAATCCTGTGGCGTCACTATTTCCTTGTAGATTTTTATATCATCCGCGTATTGAAGAAACATAGAATTTGAAATAACACGGGAAACATCATTTACGAAAATTGAAAACAAAAGGGGACCTAGGACCGATCCCTGAGGAACACCAGAGCATGTCTTGTACAACGAAGATGACGAATTGTTGACACGTACGTATGCGTTTCTGTTGCACAAATAACTCTTCAGCCACTCAAATAATGAACCACACACACCGTAAGTGGAAAGCTTGGACAATAGCATCATATGATTAACAACATCAAAAGCCTTACTAAGGTCAAAGTAAATAACGTCTAGCTGACCCCTGTTACAGACCACCCGAGCTGCGGTCGACATAAAAGTTACAAGATTAGTGGTTGTTGATCTGCCAGAGATGAAGCCGTGTTGATTATGAATTATTACGTTGCGAAACTTGAAAGATAGAAATTGATGAACTACCATTTCAAAAAGCTTAGAAAATGAAGAAAGAAGGGAAATAGGCCGGTAGTTAAGAACATCACCACTATTTCCCGACTTCAAGACCGGAACCACAACGGCGGTTTTCCACATTATGGGGAATATTCCAGAACTTAAAGAGTTATTAAATATTGTGGTTAGTATGGGTGTGAACAGTTCATGAAAAGATTTGACAATTGCTGTGGGTATTCCGTCATGACCAGAAGATAATGTGCCTTTCATTTTCTTAATGCAAAGCTCGACACATTCTTCGTCGACATGAATGCTATTTACCATTTCGCTGAACTCAGACGGGTTGAGCGATGCGGTGCATGTGGAGTCTGTACTATCCTTATAAACTGAGCTAAAATAATCAGCAAATAACTCGGCCACGCCCCTCCTATCTCGTCCTATGTCCAAAGGAGTGTCGGACCTAATATTCTTTCCACATCGCGATCTAGCGTATCTCCAGAATTTCTTCGGATTTTTAACCAAATCCGATTCTACTTGAGCATGGTGGGTTTTGCGATCGCGCTTTAAAAGCTTCTTACACTGTTTTCGACAACTCTTGAATTTTGCTTCCCACTCAGGAAGACCGCTTTTCATTAAACCTTTTATGAAATAAGTTTTTCTTTTTCAGTAGCATCCTTAATTCACGAGAAAACCAGCTAGGAAAAGAAGATCAATGATTGCGTGACGGGCGCATCAAAGCCAAAACAAGGCTTGTGGGATGCTACCCTAAAATTAACACTTTAAACATTGCTACCCGGTATACACAAAGGAAATAAGACAAATTGACATACACACGTCCTTAGAATGTCCCAAGGTCATAGTCAGCAATTGGGTGCATGCAACACACAGAATCACACCTCCAAATACTGATGCAAGTACATAGATAAGGTTTAAAAGAACTTAATATAAAAATAGCGATAATCACAAAGACCAAAGTGTCGCGCCTGATGAGGAAAAGAAAAAAAAAAAAAAATAGTCAGGCGAAAAACGAAATTGCAGTACACGGCGTCCAACGAGCGATTGTCCAGGACGTCCAGGCTACACAAGTGCAACACACACTGGGAAACACTAAACAAAGTAAAGCAGAGATCATCAAAAACTCATACTTCTAAGTGATTTCTTAAGTTTACGGAGCGAGGTAAGGCCTAGAAGCTCGGGCGGCAGCTGTGAGAAAAGCTTTGGAACGTAATATGCTCGCGTACTTTCACCGTATCGGGTATGCGCAAGAGGTATTTGGAAAGGCTGCACGTGTCGGAGGGCACGAGATGATGAGCTTAAAGTTTTGAATTCAGAGCTCCAGAAATGTCGCAAAATAACTGTATGAACATAGAGGGTGTGAAAGTCAGGCAGTTGAAGAATGTCGAAAAGGGTGGTGTCCTCAGGTACTTGCATGTTATAGGAGACACTCCTTAGGATTGCTTTAAGGATGCTGTCAATTCTAGCTCTCCAGAAAGCGGAACAATTACCAAAAACTGTTATGCCATACCGAAGGATACTGTACCCAAGAGTATGAGCAATAACCTTACGAACAGAAAGAGGCATGAGACATTTGGATCGATATAAGATGCAGCTGGCGCTTCTTAATTTTTTGCAAATATATGCTAAATGAGCATGCCATTTTAGGCCACTATCGAAAAATATACCAAGGTACTTAACACTACTAGCGTACTCTAAGGGGACACAGGCGCACTGATTACAAGCAGATGAGTGTAAAATAAAAGGAATGCTGAGATTGATTGTTTTATGTGGATTGTAGAAACACATTAGTTTTGTTTTCTTTACATTGATAGCGATTAGGTTTTTCTCAAACCAGTCCATGACTGCAGTCGCATGGTGCTGTAACTGGCGAATCGAGTCTACGTAATTAATATGTTGCGACATGATCACAGTGTCGTCTGCATACTGATAGATCTTGCATCCTGGTACATAGTTGGCGATGTCATTGACAAAGATGTTAAACAAAAGGGGTGACAAAATTGAACCTTGTGGTACACCTGCTTTTAGTTTGGTTCGTGAGCTTTGAAAACCTCCAGCTGATACCAGCTGGGAGCGATTGTCAAGATAGCTCTCAAAAAAATTAAAAAAAGTGCCACGGAAGCCTATACTGTGAAGTTTACGTAAAAGTAACGAGTGACTAACGGTGTCGAACGCTTTAGATACGTCCAAGAATAGTGTTGACGTGACAAGGTTATTGTCAAAACCAGAGTGAAGATAATCAGAAAAATCTTCCAGAAGGGGCTGTGTGCCCTTCCCATGCACGAATCCAAACTGAGTAGGTGACAATATATTAAATTTATCTAAAAAAGACGTCATTACCTGAAACACATGCTTTTCGAGTATCTGCACGATTATCGGTAGAATAGAAATCGGTCGATAATTCTCGATGTTATTTTTGGCACCACCTTTGTATAGAGGACGCACTATTGATGTTTTAAGGTCGTCGGGAATCGATTTAGCCTCAATAAAGCCGTTTAACATAAAAAGAAGGACCGCTTTGAGACTGACGATAGTTTCTGCGAAGATCGGAGAGACGAATGTTGTCAATTCCAGGCGACTTGCTTGGCTTAAAGCTAAACAAGATCGAGTGCAGATCCGTCTCTTGGAGTGGGAAAAGCAACGCAGAGGAGCTGACAGTGTTACCAATAGGAGTTGGTGGATCTCTCGCCTGTCCAGAAAAAGTAGCAAAGAAAGCGTTGAAATTTTCTACAACATGACATAAATTACCGCAAAAATTTTGCTTCATCGTATCGTCGATAGAGTGGCGCGTACTAGTTCCACGAAACTCAATAATTAGGGGCCAAGTTTTTCGTGCATCTGAACGAAATTCTGCGATTTTTTCTGGTAGTAGTTTCGTTTGGCAGATCTAATCATTGTGTTGACTTTGTTACGAAGAAATTTAAAGTAAAATAATAATAATAATAATGATATTAATTATAATAATAATAATAATAATAATAATAATAATAATAATAATAATAATAATGATAGTACTGTTCGAAAATATCCTTCGTACACTCTACCAACTAGCTAAAGCTTCAGCCTTAACAACCTTCATACCCACATTCGATCGCACAAACAGTAGGGTCGTAGCCTTCCCTAAGCGAACGCATTTCGAAAGTTGTTGATATTGCTTGGATTAGGATTGCAATAAAAGTCGGTCTGAAGTTATCGCCAGTCTTTGTCATTAAAGACGTCTCGTGCTTGTTCTTTCTCTTGTGTAGTAGGGTTTTAGGATGTTTAACGGTACAAGCTTGCTCGCCTCAATCACGTCTTCGAGAAACCTTGTCGTATGTTCTTTTTTACGCGCTTGTTTTTATAATTCGAATTAGTTTTGAGTATGAACCAACTAGCCTAACGAAGCGTCGTGATATAACTGATAACTCGTGCAAACTGCATCCCACTTTGACCCGTTACTTCATACTGATATGATTGCACAGGTGCATCCCTGAAGCGCTGCCAGTGTGTCACCGGAGGCGGGGTTGGCGACAAGTCTCTCAGTGATGTGGAGGAAAGAATGGTGGGGCTCTTGAGCGTGGAGTCCATGGCCGGCATTCCTGGCGCCTTCAATATTGGGGTTGCGGTCGAGGTGCCTGTGGACGAACCTTTCAGCCTGCCGTTTTTGGGTAGGTTTACACCTGGATGAACGAACTGCTTGCATCCCCTCATAAATGAGTGTCATGTGTTGTCACAATGGGCTGCCAAAATGTTCCACAAGTGTTATGAGGTTCTGCACATGCAGTATTTGCATTTCATATAGTTGAAGTTTCCCGACTCCAACAACAACTTTAAATTCTAATCTCCCAGGTGCTCCTGCAATATCACATGCAGCAAGCCAGGCTCAGCCGAACTTGATCCCTCATTTGGTGAGCTTTTCTACCTCAAAATCTAAGTGTAGCGCGAATAATCATTTAGCTCTTTATTTAAATGATCTAGACGCTGGGACCTAATTATTCAGTTAAACAAGGACATGAATGGGTCACATGTTTTACCAAACATGACGTGTTTGTATCAGTGCAATGTGTTTCTTGTTTTTTTTGCAAGCTACGACTCTATACTCCGCGACAACTTTTCTTGGCAATGCAGGCTCGGTTCCAAGGTACATGGCCTGCGTTATCCTCTCTCCCGAAATGTGGAGTAGGCACAGAGCTTCCTGCACTCTCCGAAATGGGAGAGGAAGAAACCCGCAGGCCAAATGGGAGTACCAGGCCGCTGCACTGCGCACCAGAAAAGTTGTCGTGGAAATATAGTTCTATGCAGGCTTCGCTTAGTAACACCGCCCCGTGCAAGGTTTGCTGCATATAACTTCTTGATTGCTTTTATAATGGTAGCTCCTGTATCATTGGAAACAAAGCATTTGGTGTCCATTTGGTATGCCATAAAGAATATACCTCCGACTTCAAAATAGAAACTGGTTCTGAACCATTTTTGTTCCAACAAGCGTTAGAATGGAATGAGTGGATCATGATGTTTTTGCGCCTGCATTTTGGCCTAACAAGTTTCCTGGAAACCCCTCCCTGTAATAATGCCTTCCGGACACTTCAGGTAATTTTCGGTAAATAAGTAAAATAACGTTGCCCATAGTGGTTATAATTTGAGCACCTCTTGTGTTTTTAGCTCACTCAGGCGTGCAACACGTACACCCACTGGAGGATGCAGGTGGTGTTTTGGTTTTGGTTGAGCAATCGCGCTTGCTCTTCACAACTTGTTGTAGTCTATCGGTCATATGTCAGTCAGCAACTTACAAAGCAGTTTTCTCAGCTCTATTCGTTTTTCTATTCAGAAGACCACCATGACAGCGGATGTCTGCTACAAGACGACGACGGGGCTTCGCTCCGGAGTTCAAGCAGTCACAAACTCAACCAAAGACTGTTAGTATGATCCTAATAGGTGTGGATTGCAACACCAACCTCACACTCGAATCCAAAGCCACACTGCACAAATTATGCAGCAGTGTGATAAAACAAGTTATTCTGTTAATATAAAACAAGGCAATTCTGCCCTGTAACCTCCACCATACCCGCAATCTGGCGGAGGCTTATTGCGGAGAAGGCGCCGTGTAACCGAGCATTCGGTTGCAGCGTTAAAACAACCCTAGTGGTCGAAATTAATCCTCAGTCATCCGCTGGGGCTTGCCAGATGCCCGTCGTTGGTTTGGCACGTAAAACCCCCAAATTTTTACCTCTACCATAGGAACGACCACTCCTCCTGTCGGCTTTTTTCACTTGTTGCACGTTTTCTGCGTGCTGTGCATTTCTCTCAGGAAAGGGGAATTACATTTTATTTGCTATCTAAAATTGATTAGATACCAATATGCCTTTCGTTAAATTACCTCAGCTCTAAAGAACACGATGCGTGTTGTTGCACGCACTGCACATGGTACTGTCTGCAGCCGCAACTGTTCCAAAAAGAAATACCTGCTTTACAAATGACACCTTGCACATGCATTTTCCTACTTTATTTTGATACATTTACTTCCCTATTTTTTATACAGATAAGGGGAGTAGATGCACCTACTTCTTGGTGCTTAGGTATTTTGGAAAAAGATCCTTCTCTCATTAACGACTTTTTTATCATTTATGCACGATTCCTATGCCTAAACCCGGACATGTATTCTTCATGTGAGTTTCACAACAGTATCATAAAAATGTGATCACGAAATGGTTTTCCAATTTTAAATAAGGCAGGCAACCATTCTTTTCTATGTGCAGGTGGTATGAAGGACCCTAGCCATAAGATTATCCAATCTCAGCAAGCTATTGCTGAACGCCTGGACCAGATTATAGGACTGCAGAAGCAGAGGGTGGCACTCGAAGCCTACAAGCTCAACGTGCAGTTTGTAGATGTCGAAATTGTCCCTCTGTAATATTAAAAAACACACTCTGGTACAATAACACAACATTCTTTTCTTAATACATACAATTCTATTCTTTTACCTACACCCATTGATGCTTTGTAGCACGCTTTCACAAACTCTCACTTAAAAACGGTGTTGATAAGCTCATTTTTGACTGCGGTTGCAAATTGCTACGCTGCAAATTTGCAACAAGGTGCAGTAAAGGGTTAAAAAAGTATAGTTCGCACATGACGCAAGAAGATGCCGTCTTGTTGTCTGCTTCGAATACCTGCAGAGCAGTATCGCCAGTACACTATCTAAGCATACTAGCAGTGCTGTTGGGCAGCTCTCTTAGTGTGGCACAACAGAACAAACACCAAACCACATACAGAAGTACGATCGCACGTTGCCAGCTCGAGGAACTGTAGGACTACGGCATGCAACCGGAATAAAAACGTATATCTTACGTTTTCTGTAAAAATCTCGCGATTGATTTCTATATTCAACTAAGCTTTTTTCTTTGCTACCGGGCGAACACTAGGTCTACTGGGCTAAAAGGTGTGCTCCTTGGGATTCGTTCATTACCCGGTCGTTATCTCTACATTATTGGTTGTGGAAATTCCCTTGCTGCTTCCCCTGTGGTCAATCTGGAGATCCAAAGTGTTGGCCCAATTCGGCACAGGGACGCAGCGCTTCGGCATGCCAAGATAGCTTTGATCACGCCGCCAGATCGGCGAAACTTGCTTTCGACGAGTTTTTTTTTTTTTCTTGCGGCACTGCGATTCCGTATAAATTTCCGAGTGCTGTCAACGGCGAGTCTGACATAGGGTTTTAAAGAACTTCTTCGGCGAATGACGACGATTGAGTAGAAAACGTGTCTTTATTACGCTGCCGCCAGCCTCCGCAACGCTCCAAAAACGTGATTTTTTAGGTGCAAGATGGCCGTCTGGCGGGCGCATTCGCCCTGCAGTGACCAAGCGGGATGCGCGATCTAGCAATTGTCATAGAGATCAGTGCTCGACTCCCCACAATCTCCCATGACACAGAGTGAAGCCGTGTTAACCGGTCGGCGGCCACCTGACTAAGGGTAAAAAAGAGGATGCGCTGGAAGGGGCTCTAGCAGTGCTCTGTTGCTTTTGGGGCTGTGTATTACAAGAAACAACAAAAACAATGATTTTTGCTTTATTTTAAAGGATTCGAAGGCCGCTTAAAACACGTTGGATACCTTTTTCTTGGATATCTTATTATAACTTTGGACTTACCTCCGAAATATGGCAGAAGCATCTAGGCCAAATGGAAGAACCAAAATATGTTGTTTTTTTTTCTTTTTTTAATATGGTTGTAAACATGAACTCATGTCTTTCATTTTTTTTCTTTTGAGCCTGTTTATTTACAAAAAAACATAATGCTCACAATAATGAGTACAGCGAATTCGTTCCGCGAACAATCCACCCCATCCTAATGAATACATTACATACCTCTCTATGATCGCGAAAATTCGGGCACGTGAACTGTCACCGAAACCGGCACTTTGAGAAATTAAAAAAATATCAAGCTCGCGCAAACAAAGTCGTTTGTAGCACTTGTGTTTGCAGATGCACGGCTGTTATGAGCTCATCGTCGCGAGATTTAAATGGAAATAGCTAAAATGCAAAATGAGCGTTCACAGTCGCTACGATATTCACTGCTTTCCGCGGGTATGCTGGAAATGCAGGAAACGCAGTTGGAATGCGTGCCCGGCCGAAGTCTTCTGGTTTGACCGCTTTTTTTCAAAGCAGACATCTTCGAAGTGCATCAGACACAAAACGTGTTTGATGCACTTCGAATTCGTCATGACGAATTCGTACACACTAATTATCTTCCCGGCAATGGCATAGAGGTCAGTGCCGGAATATGTTTGAGGGAATTCTTCAGGAATGTTTGCGTAACGGAGATGGTTCAGAGTATTAAAGAGAAAGAAAGAAATGAACTCCTTTTTGGTTGTTACGTCCACGATATGACAATGTATTATCAAAATTGAAATAACAGCGATCCGGCCTCTTCCACTAACCTGTTTCTCTCCGCGATGTTGATCGGGGTACCGGGATTAGATAGCGCAAGACTTCACATGATTCTAACGAAGGTTCAGTCGTTTCCGTCTATTTATTCAGAATGCGGCGTATTCACACGTAAGTTAGGTTGAAACAGATGTAAGCTGTGTCTTACTCTTGAGTCTCGTTTCATCATTAACACCGTTTTTATTCATTGCTAGCCTCTCTTTTTTCCCGTACCTAGTAGGAAAGTTGACACGTATCCTTTTCTCTCGTTTGTGCGTCTGTCTTTCAGTCTGGTAAACATTTCGAACACAATTTTTATTATTCGAGATTCTATTCGATATTTGAATTTTTGTTCCCTATTAGGCACTATGCAATTCAATATCCGATTTGAGATGAGATTTGACTATTGACACACCTCTAATTTAGAATGTGTAGCATTTTTATCTGGGTTGTATTCTTTGTGCTTGGCATACTTTGCAAGCTTTGCAGGAAACTTTTCTTGAAGAGCGTATATCGGTGTCAAGTAAATTTATATGTGAAACATATTTAATATGACAATCCAATCATTTATGTCGAGTGATCAATAGCATAATACATTTTAAGAAATGTTCCTCTGCAAAACCGATAGCTTGAGTGCTCCAAGCGGCCATAGAAGAGCGTTCGTATAACCGAGCGTATATAAAGGTCGACTTTAACATGTCTATCCACTACGCAAGCGAGACATTTAAGGCGACTGTTGCAACTGGTGAGTTAGTTTTAATTGTTGTTAAAGATTTATTCTGTTAGAAAAGAAATACAACCAAGACAATAGAGTTCGTCACTTAAAAATATCGTTTGCTGCGTACCAGCTCTATAAATTGTGTAAACTCTGCTAAATTTAACTCAGGCTTTTTGGCGATTAAGCTAGTATAATCTGTGTAAAAATGCATCATAAACGAATTTACAACTTGAATTATAATTATAGAGTAAACACCACATGACATATATAAAAATGTTCAACAATCACAATTGTTTCATTTTTACTACTTAACAGTGAGCCACTAACTTGACTCACTTACCGTTGGTCTTTTATTAGCCCCGAGAGGTTCGCGGTGCGCCCCCTTACGGCGAACCGGGGTGACGTCACGGCGAAGATAAAATTTTTCCCCGACTCGCCCCGTTCGTTCCTGTGGAGGCTGTGAGGACGTTAGCTGTTGGTGCGCTCGTTTCTATTCATATTTTTTTGTGCGGGTTTTTTGTAGGAAGTGTAAATTTTAACATGTGGCTTTTATTGAGGTATGGCCTGTAGCTGCAGGCGAAAGTTCAATTAACATTTCAGGCATGGCTGACAGGGTAAGTAACGCATGAATCGCAGCTAGGTGTATGAAAAAAGAAATATGGCCACAATTGTAGGAGCATCACAAGATTTACATCTCACACAATAAATGCTGCTGATGGTCTAAATCAATTGGCAGGTTATGTATACTATTTCTTTTTTTCCTTGTATCTTTGTTTTTAAACAAGATCGCCGAATCAGAAGAACTGCATGCTGCTCCAGCAACATGTTAAATACAGCCTGGGCCATGAAGAGAGAATCACAAGTGAGACAGCTCAAGTACAGGAATAAAGTAAAGAAAGAAGGAACACGGGAATACACCAGATATTTGTTTATATATGTTTATATTGCTCGCATTTGGCCTTTGCTGAATTCGGATGGTATTTCAATGGATTTCACTGGTGGTATTTGCGGACTTGTATATATCATCCCTCAAGTAATGTACAGTCGGGGACAAAAGTCGCCCAGGACGCGCGAGCTGCCGCTGAAACGCACTGCACTGCCATCTGCCGGCGGGTCGCCTGGTTTCGATATCACACAAAAGCGCACGCGCGTCCTGCTGTGCCTGCAAACATGTGTGTTTTGCCGCTCTTCTGCGGCACGGCGCCTAACTCGGAGTCGGGCGCGCTTACTGACATGGCACCTATAAAGCAAGAAGTCAGGGCAGCTCAACTGAGCGATAAGCTCAAATGGTTATCAAGCAGAAAGCGCTGACACGGCGAAATGCGGCGCAAGGCCGCAGGCGGTATCTCCGGTTTCGGAATGTTTAGCAGACGCTCGTCAGCCGCAAGCGTTATCTCAGAGGCGGTACCACGCGCCCGATTCCGAGTTAGGCGCCGTGCAGCAGAACAGCAGGAAAACACACATGTTTGCAGGCACAGTAGGACGCGCATGCGCTTTTGTGTGATCTCGCAACCAGGTGACCTGCCGGCAGATGGCAGAGCAATGCGTTTCAGTCGCAGCTCGCGCGTCCTGGGGACTTTCGTCCCCGACTGTACAACCAACGTAAGCGAAGGTGTCTAGCCCGTTATTAGTCTCTTAAGCTCTAAAATTAAGATTTTATCTAAATCAAATTGTCCTGAAGCGAAAATACCAGAAGCTCTTCTAACGGAAACTGTCACCCTTCACAGGTTCCACATTTCCTGCTACTAGTGCAGAATCTACCACTGGACAGCCGTTCGAATGCTTGCTGTTCCTCCTGTTTTCCTCTGTTCTCATAGAGTCCAGATGTAGAGTGTTTGGAGGCTGATGAAACTTTTGGGGACCTGCAGCAGTGTCTCTTTTAATTGGAAATGACAATTTAAACTAAACGGTGTATTTTCGAATACCAAAGGCTGGAATAAAGAAAGAATGTAAGGAAAAAGTATAAACATTCCAAATTAAGGTACTATTGCTGTGCATATTATGGGCAGTTCAATACATCTCATACAGGCAACTGAGGGCAATTCGGCCGTTTTTCCTGCTACCATACAAACTAATTTCCAGTAATTATGCATCTTCTAAAAAATAAAACATGCCTGCGTACGTGTATGAACTATATCATCAATTCACGAAGAAGCTACATTTATGTAAAATAACCCTGTTCCCCGAGCACTTCAAAGGCCTTCAGACCCACGGCCTTTAAAACATCTGCGAACCAGTGCATGCAGAGTGGCACGCGCAGAGTCGGGGTCGCGAGCTAATTTGCCGACCGCCCAAAGGCCCTTGATATAAATGCCATTTCAAATGCCTGCAAATGGGGATGTAATATTCTCCTAAATCATGAACATGCAAGGAACAGAATACCAGCGTCTGAAATACTTACGCTGCCGCTCCACCGACCCCTCACAAGATTGCCTTGTGTCGTGTGGACGGACGGGGAGGTTCATCGGTGGAATTGCCTCCGCCGAAAGCTTTCGGGATTCGTAACTCAATTATAAAGGTGAAAGTGACAAGCAGGCTTATAAAATGTACAGAAGCACGTCAATCTTGACATCACCCAGCGTCTTGTACACCGGGTAAACGAGGTCCCGCTCCTCGAAGTGCTTGCGGCAGACAACGCCAAACCAGGAAACCGGTGCAGGGAAGCGAGCCGGATGCAATATTGCAGAGCGGAGTCCTTCCCCTGACGCCACGGTACACCTCACCCAATCAGGATGCGGCGTCCGCAGGGACCCTTGTGTTCGCTCTCGGGGCTAATATATCTTCAGAAGCGAGCAGAGTGTGTTCCATTAAACCTCAACAAGGGAGTTTACCTGTATGTACGTACATTATAACTAATGTACTGCGTTTTTTATATTTTTTTTAAATTCCGCGTTGATTTTGTTTTGTTTCTCTAGGGAGTAAAGTTTCAATTTTTGGCGGGAATATTTTTACATCTAAAAGTCTTAATTTTTTTCGGTGATGTGTGTGATATGTTCATTAACACAAAGCCACATATGGCTTCTGTTTGCTTGTTTCTTTGTAAGCACAGGGCGAATATTTACATATGTCTGCGCTTTGTCAAGTGATGTCAAGGAGAGTGTGCAGCTGGCATATGAAAGTTGACTCTCAGAAATCTACGTGCTTGAATGTAGATAAAGAAATAAATCCGTGGAAAAACACATTTTTGTCACAGTAGCGTGGACAGCATTAGAAGAAATGACGAAACACTAACGGAGAAGTTCAGGGGAGGCAGATATTCACATGTGTTCCTGCCAGCGTGAACCCAACAAGGATGCGTGAAATTAACTGGCAATCAAAATTCTCATAAATTTATATGACTATCTATTACAGATTTTTTAAAAATTTATTTATAAACCTTGGCGTCCATTTTTCGAGTATTACACAAGGGAGGTTCTAAATACAATTTCAAGATTCTGTAAAAAAAAACTTCACAAAAGAGTAAGTAGAAAGCAGACGTTCAGGCATACGATGAAACAATACCATAATTACAGTTTTGATTAAAATTTTATATCGCATTACAATGATTAATAAATACAGGGCG
The DNA here is from genome assembly GCA_037355805.1 of Ixodes ricinus. Classification (NCBI taxonomy): domain Eukaryota; kingdom Metazoa; phylum Arthropoda; class Arachnida; order Ixodida; family Ixodidae; genus Ixodes; species Ixodes ricinus. Next base: position 76,442 of record JAZHYW010001749.1, on the reverse strand, counting down.
CATTACTTGAGGTTTAGCTAAGTTGTAGTTTTCGACAATTTTATTTGACAAGTGATGTCATTCCTTAATCGTAATCGGTAGTGTAGAATTTGCGAAAACTGAAGATCAAGTTTGAATATATTTGATAGTGCACACGTCGTCGATTTGCACTTGAGAATGGGTTTAATTTTAAAGCACTCCCATCATCTGCCATGACGAGGTTATAGTCATCGCCGCAAACATTGTAGCATATACAAGTATATGGACGCTCCCATACACAGCATTCAAGACAGCGCTGGTTTCAAGATCGGAGGATGCAGGATCGACACCCTTCCTCGCCGCCACCTTGGCGCGAGGGAGAAACGGTATTAATTTTTTAAATGTCAGATTATGGCAATGATGATTCCTGTATAATACAAGCATCCTACGCCAATATATATGTCATGCATTTCATACAGGTGTACCGTCTACAACAAGGTTCTAACTTGCGAACGATGCACCGGGATCAGAGTCTATGCACCGGGCAATGTACTAGGACACTCAGTTGGGAAACTCACCATTGACACCTGAGTTGCTGGCGTCCACCGAGACCGACCTAAATACGACAAAATCAGCACCCTTAATCTTTTATCTTTACTGTGGTCAGCTTGAGCTTTCAGAAGCATGTTTTTGCGTAAAAACAAACAAAACAAAACTCTTTTTGTAGGAACTTTTATTGCAAATTAGTAGAAAATAAGAGGTGCATGACGTTTTCTGAAATCTTCAGTTTGCAAGGATTTGCGGCACAATAATATTGTTTTTATACAACCGTGTATCAACGGTGATTTCAGGTAGCGCGTCCCGACCTGGGCGAGTCCTAAATGCGGAGGTAATTCGTGGCGCGTCCGCTTGGGAGACGGGGTTCGGCCTCCCTGGAACCCCTTCCATCGTATATGTTTCGGCGCCAAAATGGCCGATTCAAGCCAAAGGGAAGAGTCACAGCGGATCGGTTCCCTTTTTCAGAGCAAGCTCTTTGGCAGTTTCCCAACTGAGTGGTTTCAGTAACGTTGGCACATGGTAAGAATGTTTCGAGGAAAATTTATTTTCCTTCGGCCGATGCCTACCGCTGCGGTCTATACACCGAGTACGAACAACCGTGTAAGATATAGTGTTCACCAAAAATAATTATAATATTGTTTTATCGATAAAAGAATATACGATTGTTAAACGCTCATTCTCCTCCCGACTGTAGTGCTAATGGTTCGAATCAGATATCAATGCTTTATATAATTGAAAACTTATAAGAGATATTTTACAAATATTTAATGGGAACAAGGGCACGTTTTCGCACGTTTTCTTTAACTGGTTTCATTCAACTCCGTATATTCGAAAGCTCCTTTGACCGTCATTTTCACATTAACAATTTCATAGAATAACTTATAACCCACTGTTTTATCACTCCCTATTTATTATATGAAAATTAAATAAACGTTGAATATCTGCTCAACCTTTTTTTTATATATAAATAGGTTGACGTTTAGTTACTCCTGCTGTCGCAGTGTGCCACGTGGCCGTTACAGACAGTCTAAAAACCTCGATTTTTTAACACGGTTTATAAAATGCAGACGATTCACAGTAATATTAAAAAATCAAATTCCTTGTGTTATATTGGATATAAGAAAATTAAAATGTGGCGGACATATCTTTTTTTAATGACAACTTTAAAATATATTATAAAAATATATTTAAACACAAAGGGTAGCTCTCCTGAGCTGAAAAAGAGGTCATAGAAATCAGCCGACTGCAGTGATGTCGATGTCGGGTTCCCTTTTAGTTGCAGCGACGCTGCTGAACAAAAGTTGTCGGTCTGCTTAAGTTTCAATTTGCCGAGCATTCTGAAGCAAAAAATTGGTTAAAGTAAACTCAAAACTTACGCCAAAATTAGTGACTTAAAGATGGATTATGAACGAAAGAACTGAACGAAATGAGGTGAACAACAAAGTGCAGAAAAGATCGCGTGAACCTTGATTCTTGGTCACAAAGAGAAGTCGGCAAGTGTCGCCGCTCAGTCTTCAAGAGGCTATCAGCTTTGGTAGATACAATCACACATCACCAGTTTTGTAGACGTTGCTCTTAAAATCTGATCTATTACAAGTATGCTTACTCTTGCTTAAAAGTATTAAATTAGAATATTTGAAAAGTAAGCGTTACTTTTCCGATAAATTCAGATTTGAAAAACGACAGATGCTTGAGCCGGTTTAAAAACAAACATTTTGTGCTGCCGCTTATTGGATTAACATCCCCGCACTTTTAACAACTTATATTCTCAATCAACTAATTCTTAAAAATTATCCTCCCCTATGCGACGTGGCTCTAGGTTTCCTTGGTAGGTAACTTGTGCAAGTAGAGGGCGCTATTACAATGGGAAGGAAAATTAGTATCGGTTACAAGTAACATTAGTACTTAAAAAAATAATATCACTCATGCGATTACTGAGTAATAAGTTTATTCAAAATATTACAATATTACTCCCAGATGCAATCAATTACAAGTAATTTCAATACTTGTAAAAATACAGTACAGTCTGCACATCATACAGCCAGGCATCATACCATCACATGACTGTACTTAATGACTAAAGTGAGCTTTCTTTGTTAGAGAAGTTCCTCAGAACGAGGGCGGGGTTTGGGTATCCCAAAACTCTCACTTCCGAATCGATGTAGGGCTGCGAGCTGTTGTTTGTTTTTATCGATTTGCCGTAGTGAAGCCTTGCTCTAATGTTTTTATGTTGCGGAGCAGCTTCGCATCTCCACATTGAACCTACCGGGGCCACCCTTTGGATCGTGACTCATTATTTGGGAAACAGTGACGTAATGCGCACAAGCTGCGACCCTAAACATTAAACTCTCCAACCCAGCACGGGCTCAGAACCGGAAGCATGGCATGTGGCGCTACGGCATGAAACATGGCAGCTACACAACGATGCCGCAAACCAAAAAAGGAAACATAAAGAAACAAGAAACACTTAAAAATCAATACATGTTTAAGACAAAAAAAAAGCTCATTGAGAGCGACAATTATGCTGGTGCATATTGTCAAAACAGGAGCAATGCATAGCCAGAACATCTAACAAAAAAGAAACACTTGTAACGATTTCACGTAGTTTCTAAGTTCCAGCTCCTCACTCGCTGCGTTTCCGTTCGGGATAGCGGTGTGAGGTACGATCCTATCATTTTTGTGCACTTGCGGGTATTCTCATTAATGCGGACACCTAAAATAACTATGGCAACGCTCGCGCAGTTCTGAAGCATGATTGATTTTCAAGTGAAACTTAAGTGGAAAGTGCTCAAAAACGAAAAACAAACGCCCCACTTCAACAGCGAGAGCAGCCTACTGGGTCTACCATCGGGAAGGAAAAGGCGAACCAAACAACTCAATAATTCAAATTCCTGGTAAGAGGGTACATGGACTGGCCTTGTGCTTAAGGAAAATGCGTAGTTCCATCGAATATGCTTCATGCGAAGTGTTGTCCATGAACATCTGTGCTGACCCGCACCACAGTGAAAAGGGTGGTCGTAGACCGGAATACTAAAATTGTATTTTAAATACCATCAGCCGTTTTAAATGAAAGTGGCAGTCAAACGACGTCATAGCTCTTCTCTGAGAGTCATGTCAGGTCTGGAATGTTCTATCCAATTCACACGGAGTGTTATACCACAGGCGGTTTTCCTGGTGACGGTCATCACAGCAACTTTAGTGCCAAGAGGAGTAAGCGCAGGCAAGCCTCATGAATTGTTGACTTTGAAGTCCTTCATTTCTTCGGAATTATTCGACCAGTTCTTGTCATCATTCAACCCAGAAAACAGGACCCTGGACATATTTGTGCAGCCGCAATGCCTCGTACAAGACGCGACGATGATCAGGACGTTTTTGAGACCACTCTTATACACGGTGACACTCTGGAGTGACGGAAGAGTACAGTTTTACTCATGCCCTGATGAACTTTGCAGACCCTTTAGACAAAGTTACGTTCCGATCTTATATTTTGTATGTACTAATGATTTTGAATTGAAATATTTAACCGATCTCCAATTCAGCAATTATTACAAGACAGCGCTAATAATTGCTGAAGGAGTGACGTGGGAACCCAAATTACGTGGTTTTTACTGGAAAGTTTCGCTCATGCAACAATTTCATAGAGCCAGTGGACATTTCAAAATAACGCTGTCTAATGGCAGCGCACACATTCAAGACGAGTTCCGTGTGCAGCCATTGAAAACCATGCTCAACAATCTAATAAATCAAACTCTTTGCGGTAAAGAAAGGTCATGTCGTACTCGATCTGAAAAAACGTGCCCTAAATGTGGCAAATATGAACGCGCATCTCTCCCAAAACAGCTGCCCCTAAACGGAAGTAAAATATTTTTATCTTGGGACAGAGATTTTTATTATGAGCACCCAGCCATCGAAATTACAGTTGAACTACTGAAACATCGCTTATCTCATCTCCAACTCAGCAAGTTCGATTTTACATTGAATGAGAGATTATCGAGTTCCCTAATAGCACTTGCCAAGGAACCCAGAAATCCTCATGGGGCCACCAAGGTTGTACAGTACATCGCCCATGTTGGTTTTTCATTTTTTGTTCCGAGACCGGAACGTGTTTTAAAAGAAGCTGTTTTCGTGTTGCCGTTTTCATGGGAAGTATGGATCGGGCTGCTGATATCCTTGGTGTTTCTCGTCCTGACGATTGCCTTGATCAACAAGATTTTATACAAGAACACGCAGGAGATGTTTACGTTTTTATCCCCTATTTTGGCATCGCTTCTGCAACAAGGTGTTCGTTTCCACAGCGTTCTACTTGGGACTCAATCGTCCCGACTGGTTGTTTGCCTCATCATGTTGGCGTTCTTCATTATGTCCACAATTTTCAAAGGTCGGGTCACGTCACTTCTTACTTCTTTGCCGTTCCAGAGCGAGCCTCTACAGTTCGTCTCATTAGTCGATATTATTCGGAAAAACTACCGCATTTGTTTTCTTAATCACAATGCGTATGTCCCATATTACTACGAGAGCATCCCCGAATATTACACTTTCGAAAAGTTCGTCAGGATAGGCTCAGAGTGCCACATAACTGGTGACGGCGAACACAATTCGAAGTCTATAAAGATTAACAACGACCAAAAAGACACCTTCTTAGTTTCCATTGTACGCCCGGAGCACTTTGAAACTCTCAGACGAGAGCTTCTTGGAAGAGGTTACGTTGAAACTGGCAATCTCGTGCTGACGCACCTCACAGGACCCGAAATAAGGCGATCCTCTGTGTACCTGGACGACGTCAAGTTCACCTTGAGCCGTGGAGCTGAGACCGGACTCTACACAAGGTCTGATTCACTGAGCGAATTCAAGACAGCATACCATCGAGCGAACAATGCTTTGCCCGTTCCGGAGGGAGTGCTCAGCCTTAGCGACCTTAGACCTTTATTTTTGGTCTGGTGCTTTGGAATAATCTTGTCGGTGCTTGTAGTGTTTAGTGAGCTTAACTTTTACCGTTCACTGTGGAGATCTCTTCGTTATATCATCTCTTCGTTATATCTGAAGATTCCTTTGCTTTATCGTGCATCTCGAAGGAAGGACGTTAACTCCGATGAAGGTGGTCAAATATCTGCTACCTGATGTACCGCGCTTTATGCTGGGGCACTTCATGCGTGAACAACATCGCAATGTTTCAGGTATCTGATTCTATGCTGAAAATATTCATAAAATACATTTTGGCATTCATCTGTATACGTGAGGAGCAAATAAACACGCACTCTTTTTTTAATGTCAATAGAGGTGACGTCCATCGAGTGTGCGATGTATTTTGTTGAATTGTTCACCATTCAGGCACTTGAGTCTGAAAACGGCCTGGAACTTCGTAAGTTTTTCGCGTTCGTGTGTGTGCTCGTGTTCGGGTTATTAATGGGGCGTACTCTTTGTGTTTTTGTGTGTGGGTGTGTGGTTGTGTCTGAGGAGCGGATATTTGAACTGGGTTCCGACATTTCATTGAACGGGTTAGGCCTAGCGTTTCTGATACGTTTACTCAATCCGTGTGGTTTAAAAAACGTATTGCACTTTTGCTGTTTTTCGGCGACAATGACATCTCCTTCAATCATTGCATCAGAAGATTGTGGTGGCATTTTTAGTTGCTATGAGATCGCATAGTGTTGAGGACGAGGTTATCCCAGGGCAGAATATGTCTGTGTTTTTTTTCTTTCTATTCTTTCCGTCAAGTCTGACACCCGGAAATTAAAAATAAATAAAGCTTCTACCTATCAAGTGTCGCCTGTCTGCTTACTGCTTTGCAGTGGACTACAATAAGACGGATGTTCTGGAATTCAGCCAAGAACACTTGATGGATGCGGAAACGCTGCTCTAGCGACACCGACTGCCATTTTCCCTGGGTGCAACCTGCATTCGTCGTAGGTGCGTGTACGTGGGGTCGAAGCAGCAAATGACAGCTATAGCTAAAGCACATCGACGTACATGTTTGAATCGGCCACATATGTTCAACACAATGTAGACATTATGCGTGTGAAAATTGCATTGCAGAATCCGAGCAAGAGCAGAAACTAGTGCATCTTGACTTGGGACGAAAAACAAGGCCTATTAAAATGTTTAGGCATCGGCAGTGGCCGAAAACGTGTTCAAAGTTGAAAATAAGGAAATGAAAGTTAAGGGACACGAGAAACTAGCCAAAGCTGAAAAAAGAAAATTGGAAGCGTTATAAAAATAAGAGCCGTCGTCGCAGGCGGCTCTCGCGTAGGTCGTCTAGGCGATTGGTAAATCTCCAAACTCCAACATGGCGGAAACACGCTCCACGCCAGGAGGAGGAGGAGGAAAGAACATTTATTGTCCGACAGAATTGGCATTCTCCCTCCCCCTCGGCACCAGGCCGGGGAGGCAGGAGGCACCGCTTTAGATGCTGGCCAGGAGGTCTTGTGTCCCGGCGGCCTCTTCAGCCAGTCGGACGAGGCGGAGCTGGAGCTCAGGGTCCGAACTGCGCAACAGGGTCTCCCAGGATTCTTTAGAAGCGATATTTAGCGCCCTCCCAGGAGAGTTTGAGCATTCCCAGATTATATGGTCGAGGGACCCTCTCAACCCGCAGTGTGTACACTCGTCTGATCTTATATCCGGGAACATATGGTTCACCAGGATTGGGTGTGGGTACGTGTATGTTTGGAGTCGTCTCCACGCGACTGCCTGCGTATTATTTAATGACGGGTCTGGTGGGGGTACCAGCCTACGTTCCAATCTGTAATGTTGAGTAATTTCGCCATATTTTACCATGCGTTCACCGCTCCCTTGCCAGAGGGGGTCCTCACCAGCCCGGTGGTATAAACCTCGAGCTAGCTCGTGAGCCGCCTCGTTGCCGGGGACGGAGGCATGTGCCGGTGTCCAGATCAACGTAATTTTCCTCGCAATTTGTCGCTGATCGAGAATCTTCGCCGCCGCAGGCGAGATTCTGCCTGCACTAAAATTTTGGATGGCAGTTTTACTGTCGCTTATGATGAAATTTGCTTCCGTGCCGACGCAAGCCAATGCTACCGCAACTTCCTCCGCCACTGCAGCGGAGCGCGTCCTTAAGGAGACTGCCGTAACGGCATTTCCGCGGCCATCGACTACCGCGGCTACCGCTCGTCCGTCGTGGTCACAAGCGGCGTCCACATACGCTACCTGCTCCGAGGGCAGCTCCCTATACCGGAGACTAATGGCCTCTGCTCTCTTCTCTCTTCTGATCTTATTATGCTCGGGATGCATATTCTTAGGTAAAGGGGGATGATTAGCCAGCTTCTGATTCCCTCCTTAATTTCTGCCTTTAGGATTGGGCCCCTGTGCGGATTGATTCCTACTTTAGCCAGGATAGTCCTGCCCGTTTTTGTGGCGCACAATCTCTCAATCTGAGATGTGCGCACCGCTTCCGCCAGTTCCACCCACGTGTTGTGCATCCCGAGCGCCAAAAGTCGCTCCGTGGATGTGCACGTGGGCAGGCCCAGCGCGCGCTTGACGCATCTACGTATTAATCCGTCAATTTTCATCTTTTCTGCCGACTTTATGTCGAGATAAGGCGTAGAGTAGCTAACTCTGCTGAATATGAAAGCTTGTACCAGCCTCATTAAATTCTTTTCTTTTAATCCTCGCCCTTTGCTCGCAACCCGCCTGATGAGGCTCAGTGTCTGCATCACGTGGCTCTCCAATCGCTTTAGAGTCTCTCCGTTGTGGCCGTGAGACTGGAGAACTAGGCCGAGAATTCGTATCTGTTCTACTTTTGGGACCTCTGCTCCCGCTACCTGAATTAGAATATCCGACGGTGCCTTACACCGGAGATGCTTAGGGTTGTAGACGAATAGTTCCGATTTTTGTGGCGAACAAGCCAATCCTCGCTCGGCCGCGTACCTCACGATTGTGTCGGTCGCCGCCTGGAGCCTTTGCTCAATTTCCGAGTCACTACCCTGGTTGACCCATAAGGTAATGTCATCTGCGTAGAGGCTGAATTGTAGCCCCTCAATGCGTTCCAACTGCCCGGGGAGCGCGCACATGGCCACGTTAAAGAGAAGGGGGACAACACCGAGCCCTGGGGCGTGCCCCTGCTGCCCAGCTCAAGAATGGAAGATTCAATAGATTGGAATTTTACGCAGGCCGTCCTGCCGGAAAGGAAGTTTCGCACGTAATTGAAAGTTTTAGTGCCCACATTTAGATTGCTAAGTCCGGTAAGTATCGACTCGTGCTTTACGTTGTCGAAGGCTTTCGTCAGGTCTAGCCCTAGGATCACCTTCGCATCCTTAGACCGCGAGTCGACAATGTCGTGTTTAATCTGAAGCATAATATCCTGCGTGCACAGATGAGGGCGGAACCCGATCATTGTGTGCGGCAAGAGGTCCTGCTTTTCCAGGTATTCGATTAATCTCGTCTGGATGACATGCTCCATTAGCTTTCCTATGCACGAGGTAAGCGATATGGGCCGGAGATTCCCGAGCTGTGGAGGCTTGCCCGGCTTGGGTATTAAGATGACGTTTGCCGATTTCCATTGCTGCGGCAGCTCGCCTTTGTCCCAGCATTCCTGCATGTACTCCGTTAGGTAACCTATCGAGGTATCATCCAAGTTCCTGAGCATTTTATTTGTAATCCCGTCAGGACCCGGGGCAGACTTTGTGCGGAGCCTAACTAATTCCGCTCTAACTTCCGCTTCAGTGATGGGGGCATCAAGCGCCTCGTTGTGCGCACCATCATAGTCTGGAAGGGGAGTTTGATGGGTCTCACCTACGTAGTTTTCTATTAGTTTCTGCATGAAATCGTCGTCGCCGCCGTCAAAAGCCTGTCGAGCTTTGGCGAGTCTGATTCCCGATTGGGTTTTCGAATTTTCCGGGTCGAGCAAATGGCGGAGCATACCCCACGTTCTAGCGAGGTTCATCTCGCCTTCCATCTGGTCGCATTTGTTGCCCCAATTTTGTTCACATAATTTAAAGGAGTAATCCTCAATTTCCTTGTTGTGTCGCGCTAACCTTCTCCGGAGGGTGCGGTTCCATTTTTGTGTCCTTAGACGTCTTTCCATGCTTTGCTTAGCCTCCCACATATGCAGGAGGCGGCTATCGGCAATCTCGGGGGCGTCTTCACCTTCTAAGGTTTTGGTAACCTCCCCGACGTTCGATTTTAGCTGTTCCGCCCATTCCCCGATGTCGCAAATGGGCTTCCCTTCCTGGTTGGATCTGATTGTTCTAAACTGGTCCCATTCGACGGTGGCTGGCGCGCGTGCCCTGCGCGTTTTAAGGCCTTCTTTGAGGAGGGATACCAGTATGTAGTGGTCGCTCCCAAAATTTAGCTCTGAATTGTGCCATTCGAGGCCGCGGACGTTCTTGGAGAGGGTGAGATCTGGAGACGTATCCACACTAACGCTGTTGCCCACTCGCGTGGGGCTATCAGGGTCAGTGTGTAACGAAAGCCCCTGGTCTTGCATGTCCTCCCACAATTGTCTACCTTTTTGGGCACTGATGAGAGTACCCCCAGGCCTGATGATGCGCGTTGAAATCCCCCATAACCACTAGAGGCCGGTTGCCGCTAATTTTGAGAGTTTTGCGGAGCAGGGCTCTGAACCTAACCTTTCTTTGTTTAGGCGAGCTGTATATATTCTGCTTCGTGAATCACTCGGAGAAATCAGTCATAACGTCACCGCATCGAGCGACGTCACTGCTCTGAGACGGCTGTACGATGATATCACGATAAATGTCCGCAGCCTTGAAGCACTTGGCGTAAAGGCGGAAGAGTACAGTGTGCTTCTACATGCTGCCGTGAAGAAGCGACTTCCTGACGACCTTGTCCTCCGCTATTGCCAGCAAAGAGCCACCGACATCGCAGATAGCACCGGTAGTCTGCAAACGTTTCTGAATTTCCTGAAGTCCGAGGTAGAGAGCCGAGAGCGCGTCCTGGAAATAAAGCCTGATCAAGCCAGTCAATCAAAGGCCCAAAAGGAGGAGTTATCAAACCAGGTGCGCAAAGCGTACAACACTCCATCGGCGGCAGCTTTAGCTGCAAAGACGGACGCTCAAGATTCCGAATGTTTTTTCTGCGACGCACGTGAGCACTTGTTCGATCAATGCAACGCGCGTTCCATCAGTGAGAAAAAGGAAATACTGAAGAGAGACGGCCGATGTTTCAGGTGCTGCAAACGATATCATCGGGCAAGAGATTGTCGCAACGCCCGATTTCTCCGCTGCGCCAACTGCCAAGGGAGACACATGACTTGCCTCTGCGATCCTGACCTGAAACCCACGAAGGACAGCTCTCATTCATCATCCCAACCAGGCACTTCGGAAGTGTCAGTAACAAGTGCGGTGTCTAACAGCGTCGCAACAGTTCTTCTGCAAACCGCCACAATCTGGGCTGAAGGGGAGACTAAGCGCCGCCTCTTCCGGTGCTTACTGGACGGAGGGAGCCAGCGGACGTTTGTGACGTCCAGGCTTGTCAACGAGCTGTCTTGTAAAGTTCTAGGAAAAGAGGCTTTGAGCATCACAGTCTTCGGCGATACTGCCCTCGGTAATGCAAGTAAACTCCGCAAGGTAGAGGTATGGCTCCAAAGCCAATACGATCGGAGACGCGTACGAATTGAGGCTCTGGAAGTTCCTGCCATTTGCCATTCTTCTGCGTTCCCCGTAAGTCTCTGCAGGACAGCTCAAACCTGCACGCTGCAACTCGCCGACCTTTCGTGCTCAGGGTCCAAGAGAGACATTGACATTGATATACTGATCGGAGCGGATAATTACTGGAAGGCTGTCACTGGGTCCATCAAGCGACTTGAAGGAGATCTGACAGCGGTAGAAACGATATTTGGTTGGACCCTGCAAGGGCCAGTACGGCAATTACCGGAAGTGGGTTGGCACCAAACAACTGTTATGCAGGTGATGACTCGACATCAAAGCGACCAGCTTTCCCAACAGCTACGGGCGTTCTGGGAAATTGAAACCCTTGGCGTCCTCGAAAGAGAGCAACACGACGTAAGCACAGACGAAGTCCTTCAATGGTTTCTTTCCACAATTAAGAAACGTGATAACTATTATGAAGTCTGCTTCCCTTGGAAAGAGAGTGTCAACAACTTGGGCACCAATGAGGATATAGCCCGGAGACGGCTGGAAGGACTGACCAGGCGCCTCCTGAAAAACGGGAAACAGTTAAATCAGTACGACAGAGTCATTCGGGAGTAACTTGAAAATAACTTTGCAGAGAAAGTCGAAAAGGAACATAGGAATGGTCCATGGTACTATATGCCACACAAGGCTGTCATTAAAGATGAAAAGGAAACTACTAAAGTGCGAATAGTCTTTGATGCCTCGTCCAGCGGTCCCGGACAGCTGTCACTAAACGACACACTTCACAAGGGGCCAAGTTTGAATCCAGACATTCTAGACCTTCTGCTTAAGTTCCGCACATACCAGATTGCGATTACGGCAGATATTGAGAAGGTGTTCCTCCAGATCAGGTTGGCTGAACAAGACAGAAACTCTCTACGGTTCTTATGGTACAAGTCTCCGCCTGCTTGCGGAGAAGACCTGCCACCTATTGAAGTCTGGCGAATGAATCGAGTACCTTTTGGTGCAACCTCAAGCCCTTTCCTCTTGGCGGCTACCTTGCGGCATCATTTTGAAAGTGTGAAGGACCGGTTTCCAGAAACGGCAAGCGAAATAGGAAACCAATTCTATGTATACGACTATGTGGCAGGAGCACAGACCGTCCAGGAAGCCCAGGTTATGTGTGAAACAGCGGCTACGATACTAAGTGAAGCGGGAATGCATCTTCGCAAATGGACAACTAATAGCCGCGAGTTACGTCAAGTAGCAGACGAAACGTCAATGCATCCTGACATCCATTTCAAACTGACGAACGCGAGGAAGGTGTTGGGTGTGCTATGGAACCCAGAAACCGACACTCTGCACTTCGAAGTGTTCAGCTTGATCTTGTTCATCCTGTCAGCAAAATGGACTAAAAGACTGGTGCTTCAAGCGACGTCGCGCATTTATGATCCCTTTGGGCTCATATAGCCATTTGTAATCAAAGCCAAAATATTGTTTCAAAGAATTTGGCAACGCTGTCTAGAGTGGGATGACCCGCTACCCGAAGACATTCAGCAAGAATGGGAAGGCTGGTGTGGAAATCTCGCTTTACTTGGACAACTTCGCATTCTCCGAGCGGTCCCTGTTTATAATGGCACGACCTTCCACGTCTTTGCAGATGCCAGCAAGGTAGCTTACGGAGCTGCTATTTACTCTAGGGTCCAAGATGACAATGGAAATTTGGACGTCAGACTCGTCATCTCGAAGTCACGAGTGGCCCCAATCAAAGATGTATCGTTGCCAAGATTGGAGCTACTAGCAGCCCTTACAGCGGCTCGCCTCATGAATAACGTGAGGAAGAAGCTATCGTCAAGTGGAGACATATGGTTTTGGTCAGACTCCACGGTGACCCTCTATTGGATCAAGTCTGTAGCGAGCAGGTGGAAACCGTTCGTTTCGAATAGAGTCGCAGAGATTCAATCTCTTTCCTCGCCTAGCCAGTGGCATCACTGCCCAGGTGAATCGAATCCGGCTGACCTGCTCACGCGAGGAATAACGGCGCAACATCTAGTTCAGAATACTCTCTGGTGAAATGGACCGGCATGGCTAAGCTTAGCTGTATCTCCTTGGCCTCAGGAAATAACGGAAGAAAATGAGGAAAGCCACATAGAAGAAAGAAAGACTCAAGTACTCCACACCGCCCAAAGCATGAAGCCCGACTTATTTGACTTAGGCAAGTTTAACTGCCTCCAGAGGGCTCTTTGCATAACGGCCTGGATACTTCGATTCTGCTTCAACTCAAGAAATCCGGACAGAAGAGCAGGACCACTGTCAACGATCGAACTAGAAGCCGCTGAAATCTTTTGGATTATCAAGACACAGCAAGAAGCGTTTGGAGAGCAGTTCATAGAGAATTCAACAATACGGACCTTCGCACCGTTTAAAGATGATCAAGATATCGTCAGGCTCGGAGGACGGCTGCAGTACAGCAACTTGAAGCGAAGCGAACAACACCCAATTATCCTACCTTCCGATCACGCCTTCACCAAGTTACTAATCAACAGAGAACACCGAAGAATACTACACGCTGGAGTAAGAGAGACGTTAACACAATTGCGAGACCGATTCTGGATACTACGAGCACGCCAAGCGGTCAAGAAGTCAATTAATCGGTGTTTAATTTGCAAGCGGTTCTCTGTAAAAGCGGCAAGCGAGCCGTATGCACCCTTACCTAAAGATCGAGTTGCTCCATCGGACCCATTTTCAGTTGTAGGCATTGATTTCGCAGGCCCACTGTTTCACCGCTCCTCTACAGGAGCAGAAAAAGCCTACATTGTAATATTTACCTGCGCAGTGACCAGAGCAGTCCACTTGGAATTGACATGCAGTCTAACAACGCCAGATTTTTTGGCGGCGTTCCGACGTTTCACTGCTAGGAGAGGTATCTGCAAAACCATCTACTCGGACAACGGACGCACGTTTAAACATGCTTCAAAGGATTTGAAATTGATATGGAGGCTCAAAGCCGAGGAAGACGTATTAGAACACTTCCGACACAACAGGATACACTGGAAGTTCTCAGCAGAAAGAGCTCCATGGTGGGGCGGCTTCTGGGAGAGGTTAATAAGATCTGTCAAAACAGCGTTGCGAAAGACGTTGAAGCAAAGCTGTTTGAGGTATGATGAACTGCTAACCGTGCTCATAGAAGTGGAAGCGGTAATTAACTCACGACCTCTAACGGAAGTTACTTCATCCGCCGATGAGGAGGTTCTAACACCTGCGCACTTTCTAATCGGCAAAAGGCTTACGTCTTTACCCTCTACAACCGTTGAAGTGGAACAGTCCACTCAACAAGAATTATCCAGGCGGTGGAAAATACGTGAAGCTCTGCTGGACGTATTCTGGTCTAGATAGGCGGAAGGAGTATCTTTTGGAGCTGCAATCTGCGCACACGGTAGGCTCATCTGACTCAAGCGGCATCCAAGTGGGAGATGTGGTGCTTCTCAGGAACGACCATCGCCCAAGAACATTCTGGGATCTGGCCGTCGTCGACGAGACCTTCCCTGGTCGAGATGGGAAAGTGCGTGCCTGCACTATTCCACTCGGAAGGGGCGTGAAGATAAGAAGGCCCATCCAGCTTCTTTACCGTCTAGAAATTCCGGCAAACCAGTCGTTCTAACTTTGTGGGGTGGGAGGATGTTGGAGAATGGACACGGGACGACGAAGAAGTGGGCAACGGGGTCGCGCGCAGAAAGAGCGCGCCACGTTCACATTCTGATAAAACCGCTGCCATCACGTCGATCGGGTCGTAGTTTCTTCAGATCCCAAACAGCTGGTGCCGAAACCCGGGATCTAGGAGACGCCCGACGAAAGGAGTGACAGCTCCTTATCTGACAAACACGGAACCCGGATAACAACTCGCCTTCAGAATATGGACCGACTGCGGAGAAAACGAGCCATCATCCGGTCAGCGGTGACCAGAGCCACCAACGAGTTGCAAGCTCTAGTGGATTCCTCGGATGCAACCGCTGGTGAGCTCACAGAAATCTTGAACATCCTCGAACTGAAGGAATCAGCATTGAAGGCAGTTGACAGTGAGATTGAAGATGGGATTGATACTGAACACCTTGAAGAAGAGATGGAAAGCGTCGAGGCTTATCAAGTGTCGATCTGCCGTTTACGAACAAGAGCCACGCTCAAGCTGGATGCCCTGCGCACGCCTAACATCGCATCGAATGCTGTGCAGCGCTTACCAGATCGGGACCAAGGCAATCAACGGTCAAGAACGATAGCGATCAAACTTCCAAGATTAGAGATCCGAAAGTTCGAAGGAGACCTCCATAACTGGAAACCTTTCTGGGATCAATTTGAAGGCTCTATACACAACAACCCGGACCTCTCTTCAATTGATAAATTCAGATATTTGACGAGTTATCTATTCGGGAAGGCGGAAGACAGCATACGGGGGTTGTCTATTACGGAGAACAACTACAGCATCGCTGTGGATCTCTTGAAACTGAAACAGACGCATAATGTCCGGCATCTGTTTCTCCGATTCGTAGGCGACGTAGTCGATGCCGTCCTCGGGCGGCGTCCACGCGTCGACCGCACTCGGCGCGACATCGTCACCCAACCTACAGTCACTGGATGGACTGCAACCGCTACTCGAGCCCGGGGCCTCGTGACACGGCGACCGAGCCGCTACCGCCGGCTCGTCGCAGTTGCTGCGGCCCCAGTGAACGACACCGTTGAGTTTCTTCGTCGCCGCCGCCACAGAACAACCGTTCGGGGGTGGTCGATTGAGGTGCAGTTTCTTCTTGAGGCGGGTCGCGATGCCCTCGGACGTCTTCCAAAACTCGTGTCCGACGTCCTGCGGATCCACCAAGTCGGCCAGACCGTCCACGAGGCGATCAGCTGCGGCGTTGGAGCCGAGTTTTGGAAGACGTCCGAGGACATCACGGCCCGCCTCAAGAAGAAACTGCACCTCTTTGATGTCGGAAATATTAAAGCGTTCCAATAGTGGCTGTTGCATCATCGGCGATCTTAACGCCGGGAGCATATTCGATCAGTAAGAACATCCTGGAAATAACACGTAGACGTCTCGTGGAAAAGACGAGGCAGAGAATGGCGTTATCTACGTTGTATCAGGCATTGAGCGTATCTAATGGATCGACCAGAGTAGTAAATA
The DNA here is from genome assembly GCA_037355805.1 of Ixodes ricinus. Taxonomy (NCBI): domain Eukaryota; kingdom Metazoa; phylum Arthropoda; class Arachnida; order Ixodida; family Ixodidae; genus Ixodes; species Ixodes ricinus. The sequence continues at coordinate 60,215 of JAZHYW010001749.1, read as the reverse complement.
GTTGTGTTATTGTGCCGATCAAAGTCCGGTTGTGACATCGCCCTGAAAATGCCGGAGATAGACTGGTCCTTCGGCACGGTTTAACGGCAGAAGGCAACGCGCGTGCACTGTTCAATTCTGACCACTGCCTTAAAAAAATATTGTATACACTCTAGAAGTTAAATTAATTTCGACCGACGCCCACGCTACGATCGGAGGGAGGAAATCAAGCTTATCGCCATGTCGCTCGTAGTCGTCTTTGCGCTCTTGCTATCAACATTTAAGCCAATCATGTACATTGAATGCGGCGTGATCCTGCGATTTTTTTTCTGCTCGTGATTGGTTGTCCGACAATGGTAAAGGCCCGAAGCAGTTAATTATGTTTCTTGAATCACTCGGAGGAATCAGTCATGCGCTTAGCTTCTTGTATGCTGCACTTGATAAAATCGCGTAATTCACGCACACACACACACTAAAGATTGTAACTATCATTGTCTTGTAAAAAAGGTGAGAAAAGGATGTATGTTAGAAGGCATACCCTTTTCACATTGAAGTTTGTGCTAATGATATAAAAAAACGTTCACGACTTTTTTTACGCAACTATTCCTGCGATGGTCTCTCAAACAATGTAAAAGGGTTTATGGGTGGTGTTTACGCCCTCAATTCACACGGTATGAAATCGACGTAATGACGATGCAGTCTAATACAATATGATTCCACAGCCTTTTATATTTATCCCTTTGAGGAAACCCTTGCTGGTATGCAGCGCTACAAACATCAAGTGTAATTAATCGTCACTCGAGTTAACGTTTGATTAGGGAGTCCTAGGGAATAGTTTAACTCAGGTCGAACTCCCGTCAGACACATGCCGATAAAATTACGTGACGCTTGAGCATAAGTTTTATCACTTCAACTTCGACTTAAATAAGCCTCATCGCTTTCAGGATATGAACAAAGACGTCGAAATATTCAGCCCAGGCAGCACACAGTATTGCGCAGACATTGGTTTGAAATCAAAAAGATCATGCCGATACCATTTTGATCCAGTCGATAACCGCGAAGTATCGGACAGGTCGCGACTATGCCATCCTGACCTATCGTACCCGTCGTCGTTTTGGTTGGGCTTCATGAGTGTCTTTTGTGAATAGGCTATGTCTGCGAGGTATTTCTATGTATATTTTTTGACCACCACTGAACCGACGTTTAGAAAAAAGAAAGAAAAAGACAAACGGTATCTGCTTTATTTTGAATGAAGCCGCACATCACAGGAGTGGGCATGGCAGCTTTGTCCGCAACATTTCGTCAAACCACTTCCCTGTTGTCAAGCAGCTCTTGCTGATTGCCGGCGGGCGCCCTCTTGCTTCAACTGCACCGTCATCAGTGACATTGGAACCGCATGCAAACAACGAAGTGTGCCGCTTTGGGCAACTGAACCACGTGATCTTCGGCTTCATGACGTTGTCGGGATCAAAGAAAAGAGCGACCAGCCAGTTGGTGTTCTTTCTGTTCTGTGTCCGAGACGTGCGAGTGTCACGCGCCACCAGCACATCAACTTTTATTTCTTTAGTAGGCTTGCGCTTGGTTCTCGTGGGATCTGGGTCACTACAGATATGCCCCCCCCTTTGGGAGGATTTAATTTGGAGTTGTTAAATCCTTCCATTGAAGGCTCTTTTGTGCGTTGACGTGGTTTACGGGTGTGGCTTCAAGGTGTCATGGCTTGAGGCGGTGTAGAGCAACAGTATCGTCTTTGCCGTTGATACGAAGCACAAATGTGTCGGTTCTTCTCTGAACCACAGGGAACGGTCCTTGATAGTGAGGGCGTAGTGGTTTCTTGTGGTGATCTTGTCGTACAAAGACGTGTAGCCGTTTTTAAATCTTCGGTAACGTAGGGTGACTTGGTTTGACCTGTCCGATATGGGATGGGACGAAGGTTCTCGAAGACTTGCCGCAGTGTTTTAGCGTAATCTTGGGGTCTTGTTGAAGATATTGGCTCGGCCTCAAAGAAGTCTGATGGTAACCTGAGGTTGGTACCATACACGAGCTCTGCGGTGGAGCATCCAAGATCTTCTTTGAGGGCCGTGCGTATGCCAAGGAGCACCAGCGGTAGCTGAAGAGCCCACTCGTTTGGGTTGCCATGTGCTGTTAGTGCCGATTTTAGGTGGCGGTGAAAACGCTCGACAAACCGTTGGACTGCGGATGATAGGCTGTGGTCCTTAGTCTTGTCGTTCCGAGGATGCGGTTGATCTCTGTGAAGAGTGAGGACTCGAATTGTCGTCCGCGATCCGTGACAATCTTGGAAGGGCATCCGAATCTCGACACCCAGGTCGAGATGAATGCGGCTGCGACAGTGGAGGCAGTGATGTCAGGTATGGGTGTTGCCTCTGGCCATCTTGTAAATCTGTCTATGCAGGTGAGGAGGTATCGGTGTCCCTGTGACGATGGAAGAGGCCCGACCAGGTCCAGATGCACTTTGTTAAAACGCGTATCTGGTTGGAGAAAGGTTCTGGCCGGGGGCACAGGGTTCCGATGTACCTTGGCCTGTTGACAGGGGATGCAGGAGCGTGTCCAGTCCCGGACGTCTGTCTTAATGCGGGGCCATACGTATCTGCTCGTCATGAGCTTCTGCGTTGCGCGAACGCCCGGGTGTGATAGATCTGTGAGTGGCGTCGAAGAGTTTTCGACGTAGAGGAGCAGGAATAAAAGGCCGTGGCTTTCCAGTTTTCATGTCGCACGTGACGATTATGTTTCCTGAAAAAGTGACATCCTGCAGCTGCAGAGACGATGACGCACGTGACGTTTTTAGTTCCTCGTCGTTCACCTGTAGACGGGCATGTTGTGCAGGGTCCGGTGGTGGAGGCAAGGAAACTGCATCAATGCGGCTGAGGACGTCGGAAGTCTAGTTTTCCACGCCTCTGACGTGCCGGTTGTCTGTTGAAAATTCTGACAAAAAGGTGAGCTGACGAATTTCCCCTTGTGTGTAATGGGATCCAGTGTTGGAGACGGCATTTTATAGAGGTTTATGACCTGTCCAGATGATAAATGTTCTTTCTTCGACGAAGTATCGGAAGTGGCGGACAGCCAAGTATGCAGCCAGTAATTCACGCCCAAACACGCTGTAGCGCGTTTGTGCGGGTTGCAGCTTCTTTGAAAAAAAAGCGAGTGGCTGCCACTGACCGTCAATGTATTGTTGGAGTACGGCTCCGACGGCGGTAGCCGAGGCGTCCGTCATGATCGACGTCGGAGCGTGGTGCATGGGATGTTCCAGTAGGGTAGCCTCTGCCAACGCTCGTTTCGCTTCACAAAACGCTTTCTCAGCAAATTCGTTCCAGGGAAGAGGAGAAGTGTGTCGCCCGCTCTTGCCAAGGAGAAGGTCGAGTGGTTGAAGCAGCTTGGCGCAGTGTGGAATAAAGCGTCTGTAGAAGTTTATGAGGCCGATGAACTGACGCAGCTTGGTGAAAGATGTTGGCCGCGGGAAGTCTTGAATAGCTCTGACTTTAGCAGTCAGAGGTCGAAGGCCTGAGCTATTTAGACGGTGGCCGAGAAAGTCTAGTTCGGGCACTCCAAAATCGCTCTTCGTGGCGTTGATGATGATGATGCCATGTTTGGCGAGCCGTTCGAAGAGAAGTCGGAGATGGGTGGTGTGCTCTTCTGCAGTAGAGCTCGCGACCAGTAGGTCGTCGACATAGGAATATACGAAGGGCAAGCCTCGAGTCACAGCGCCGATAAATCGTTGGAACGATTGCGCCGCATTACTAAGGCCGAAAGGCATGCGGAGGAATTCAAATAAGCCAAACGGCGTTGCGGCGGCTGTCTTCGGGATGTCCTCTTCGGCTACCGGAATTTGGTGGTAGGCTCGGGTTAGGTCAATCTTCGAGAAGATGGTAGAGCCTTGAAAACTGACCGTGAAATCTTGGATGTTGGGGAGCGGGTACCGGTCTGGAACAGTGTTTTTGTTTAGAGCGCGGTAATCTCCGCAAGGTCTCCAGTCCCCGTTCTTTTTAGAGACCATGTGCAGCGGAGATGCCCAACTGCTGGAGGATGGTCGTATGATCCCTAGTTCGAGCATGTGTTCGAACTCTGCCCGAGCAGTGTGAAGTTTCTCTGGAGCTAGACGACGTGGCCGAGAGAAAACTGGTGGTCCTGTTGTTTGTATGTGACCCGTGACATCATGCTCAACAGGTTTCTTCCAGTCGGGAGGTCGTGTAAGTGAGTGGAACTCGCCGAGCGGTGCTTGGAATGCTCCTTGCACTTGAGTGCAGGTGGAGACAAACACCGGAGTTTCCGTCGTTGCGACGCCTTGCACGGACAGTTGCGTAGCTGAGTCAAGGAGGCGCTTTCTCTTGACGTCGACCAGCAGCAAATGGTATTTAAGAAAGTCTGCTCCAAGGATCGCCTGACGAACGTCTGCCACCAGAAATATCCACCGAAAAACTCGTCGAAGGCCAAGATTCAGTGATATGGAGCGTTCTGCGTAGACTGGGATGTTCGTGCCGTTCACGGCCTGTAAAAAAGAGATGGGCGCACATGAAAGGTGGGCACGAGACGCAGGAATGGCGCTGATCTCGGCCCCAGTGTCGACGAGTAGGCGGTTTCCGGTGGCTCGTTCTGTCACGTAGAAAAGGCGACTCTCTTGTGGGCTAGGACCGCTCGTCGCCTCTAGCGTTCGGCCGGCCGGTTTTCCGGCCACGCGCAGGGGCGTTGGCAGCGGCGCGCGTCGGGACCGAAACGCCGGTGGTAGTAACACAAACCGGAAGAGTGGTCTCTGCCCATGCGGTCGTTTTCAGGTCGGCGCGACGTAGAGTGCCGTCAACGGCTTGGAGAGCGCGCTGAGTATCGACGGCTTGTTGCAGCGAGTACAACTTGTTCTCAACGTTGGCAGAGCTGGTCAACGTATTCTTGTGACGCGTTTGGTATCTGGACATTTTGTGCCGTGCTAGGGGCACCGCTTGCCGGTGGTATGGTTGTGGCAGCGATGTTGCTCGTGGACGGGGTGGAGACTTCCATTACCGCGTCGGCCAACCCGGCGAGTCCCGTGAGGTTGAGGGGCACGGCTGCTGCTAGTACCATTTGGACTTTCGGTGGGAGTGTCTGAAGAAAGAGTTCTTGTAGTAGAGCGTCGTCAATGGTACTGGCACGCTCTCCGAGAAGCTGCGTCATTCGCCGCGGCAACTGTGAGGGACGTCGATCCCCGAGTTCTTCTGCGGAGAGTAGTTTCTGCCAGCGAGTGCGTTCGGAGGCCTCGATCCTCTGCAGCAGGACCGCCTTTAGCTGATCATAGGGATTCGTGGTCGACGGGTTGGATAGCACGTCGTACACTTCATCGGCTGCAGTTGGAGAAAGAACCGATACGACGTGATGGTACATACGTTGCTGGCATGTAATGTGTGTGAGATTGAACTGTGACTCCGCTTGCAAAAACCAAACTCGCGGGTTGCGGTCCCAGTACGGCGGGAGCCGCACCGCAACAGCCGCAACTGGAGTTGGAGTGGAAGCCGGGGTTTGGTTGTCGGTCATGCTCGAAGTCGCAGGCACGTCCCGGTCACCACTTGTCGGGATCAAAGAAAAGAGTGACCAGCCAGTGTGTGTTCTTTCTGTTCTGTGTCCAAGGCGTGCGAGTGTCACGCGCCACCAGCACATCAACTTTTATTTCTTTAGTAAGCTAGCGCTTGGTTCTCGTGGGATATGGGTCACTACAACGTCATAGACACGAGCACCATCGACTATAAAGCAACACCAGGTCCTGAAGCCATCAGCAGGCACGGCTGCAACGTCTGCAACATGTCGTCTAACCACTTCCCTGTGGTAATAGGATGTAAGTAAGAAGCTTTTTCTGGAATTCAAAAGCAATTACGTTTGTCTTGTAGTGCTGCCGGGCCCAGGTTTGTTGTTATGTATTGTTGCCGACTGTGCTTCTTCCGTACGCTGTGTGTTACTGCTGGTAGCTGGTGACGTTGAACTTAACCCGGGCCCGATGTCAGAAGTTCAAGTAAAACAGTTCGCTGACATGCTCAAGCTTCTCCAGGATCTCTCCGCACGCTCAGTTAAGGTGGAAAAAGTTAGTGTAGCCTGATTCGAACGGTTAACGAAATCAAGGCTAGCCAAAAACAACTGGAAAATAAAATTGAAGTAATTGGTCCGATAATTGATTCCATTGAGTCGTGAACAACTGATATCCTGAATGAACAAGCTGAAATACGGGAGGTTAGTAAAACTTAGCAAGAAGACAATGCGGCTTTGCAAGTCGTTTGATGACTTCCAAGATTATTCGATGCGCGAGAATCTAATTTTTCACGGGGTAACAGGGGATTCAAGGGCGGTGACGTGGGCACATAGAGGAAATAAAATGATTGAAATACTATTTCGATCAGTTGACCCCCAAACAACACCCGAGAACATCGATCGTGCACATACCCGAACGAAAAATCCAGCAATGTAACCCTGTCTGGCAGTCGATGTTTTCTAGTGGACACCTGACTGTGCCTGATTGTACGTCAAGCACGTCTGATTGGCCAACAAGTTACTCTGACCGACAGTCGAACTCCAGTCAGACTCCGCTCGTCGGCTTTCGGATGGTTTCCTGGTGGCGGTCGGCCGCCGCGAAATGCCGGCAAGCTTTTTTGGTGGCGATTCTGATTGTACATTGATTGCCTCTGACTGTACGTCAAAAAGCTTTGACGTGCAGACAGACGTACGGTCAAAGGACGTAAAATTCGTTCGGATACCACTATTTCGTCAAATCAATGAATACGAAAAATAATCTATGCATGAGAAAACGATTTCAGAACGTGAGCCTATAAAAACCACTGATGTTAGAGATATGACAAGCAGGGCACCCGACAACCCTGATCGGAAGCCCGCCGAAACGCCTAACATGACGAGCACGCCAAACGCGCCACTTTCTACTTTCGCCAGTTTCGCTTCGCCCATAAAACCTTCGACGAGCTTCCATGAACGATCGCTCTCAACTCGTTTTGTTTGCGCGCTTGTGCCACCCTGTCGATCCAGCCCGGGCACTAAAATATCTTATGTTTTAGTAGAATTTCTCCTCGACAACACCCAGTCTGTCGTGAGTTCCGACTTTGTAAGGAACTTTAGCGGTGTAGTTGAAGACGACAAGGTGTACCAGGTCTCTGGGCCGGAGACGCGCGGACAAAAGGAGGGTTCTACGACGCGAAAGTACTCTACATGGCAGGTGAGTAGAACTGAAGTACGGCGATTGATGTACGAGTGCTTTGCATAAACTGCCGAAGGCTTAACTGCATATTCAGCCGAGGCATTCTTTAGAGCGATGCACTCATTGTCGGAACCTCGCGCTGCAATACGTAAATGCTCTTGACTCGGTCCGAGAGGTTTAGGCTAGAAAGTTTATACCTTTCTATCTGGTGTGGGCTATTGGCCTTACCGCTGTATCACAGCTCATTATTATTGTTTCGCGAAGAGCGCCGACAAAAAGCATCCGCGAGCGTAGTTCAGATATGTCTGCTGTTCGCTTTCGTCCTTTGAAGCCAGGGCTGACTGTCGTAGCATGCATGCTTGCTCTCTAGCTTCAACGGAGTCGCATACGTTTTGTGAATTAAAGTGTATACGGTCGTCCCGAAAGGTTCAGACATCGAGGGCGTTTCTCTGAACGCCCTCGCCTTTAAACTTGTGGACATTTCCGATCCGCGCGATTCTGTGTGTAACCAGTCGGATCCAGTGAGACGCAATGCACTGGGATCGCACGGTGATGGGTGGATCCGATCCGCTCCCCTTGTTCCATTAGAGTCTGCTCCCAGCCAGCGGGCGCGCACATGCGTGACTGGAGGAAAGGAGGGAGGCGTTTTTTTTTTTTTTTGGGGGGGGGGGGAGTCGGCGTGGAACTTCCGCGGTCTCTCGCAGGTCACGTGTTAAGGGGTGTCCAAGCAGGACACTACAAAACGCACGACTCCTGCAAATTGTGCGGCGCGCCGCTGGCTCCGCTTCCGGCCGTCGGAGGGAAACTTCCCTCCCGTCAAAGCTGCCGGGGGAAGCGTCCCCCGCTAAATCTCCCCTCGCTTCCTCCACGGCGGCCTTGCTCTGCTCATCACGTGGGTCCGGAGAGCCACTCACACGCTCTCTTGGCTGTCGGTCAATCGCTCAAGGCCTCCGCCGCTTTTGAAGTCCCGAAAACGGGAAAGGGAAGACTCGAGTGTGAGGGGGCAAGCCAGGCGAGCCCGCGTGGCCCGCGTCGTGTCCAAGGTCGTGTCATCGTCCAGCAGTTCTGTGGATTGGATCGGATTCTCGCGCCTCTTGTTCCTAACGTACCTCGTATAGACAAACAAACCTGGTTGGTTTGAAATTTAATAAAATAAATGCTATATTCTTAAGTTCTCAGTGTTTCTACATACAACTAAAAGTATCCCTTTTGCGCACTGCACTTTATTAATTTTTTTCGAGCTACGAGCGTGGATTCTGACGAAAAAAAGCTGAGCCGAGGCGGCCGAAACGCGCGCTTCGACGAAGGAATCTCCCAAATCCATCCGAAGCCGGACCTCTTTGGCCTTCCTGCCGAGGTGACGGCGGTAGCAAGGTCGGCGACTTCTTGAGCCGCGGGAGATAGACAGGCATCAGGCATACCATTGGCAGGTGGCGTGTGACGTCAAGTCTGACGAGCACCGACGTCAACGACAAGTGGAGAAGGCGAGGAGGCAAGTCGTGAATGTGGCTTGGCCAGCTTGGCCGGTGTCCAAACAGACATTCGACCGACGACTCCCGGACGGTTCAATTTTGACGACTTTTGCAGGAGTCGTGTGGTTTGTAGTAGCCTGTTTGGACAGGCCTTTAGGGACAGGCGCATCCGCTACGCACGGGCTGCGAGCGGGCGTTCTCCGCGCGCCTGTCTTTGTCTGTTGCAGTCGGCGGCAGCTCTAGTTTAGTTTTTTCTTCGCTCTCGTCGGACTGTCGGTCGGCGCTCGCCCGGCGGCGACATTCGCGCTGCGGGCGCACGGATACTGACGCGTCCATCGTTGCCCTGGGTGGATACCTGCTGACCTCGGCTTTGAATCTTTATATAGTGTGATACGACGGTCTGCGTGGGCCACGCGTGTGATTGGTCACGCTCTGTGACGTCATTGGGCAAGCCGCCTTTATATACTCGTTCGTTGTCAAATAAAACAGTTCTGCATTTGGCCACCAACTGAGTCACTCGATCTCTTGTCCGTTGTAACAGTGGCGACGACGGGTACGAACCCCGCGCCGCGGCACTTTATTTTTTTCGGCGCTTCAACTCATGGCCACAAGCCCGCCCGCCGACACCCGTTCGCCATTCGCCACAAGCCATGGCCACAAGCTTCTGCTTTCCGAGGTTCGACGAAGCGCAAGATAAGTGGGACATTTATTTGACTCGCATCGAAGCCTATTTCGAAGGCAATGGCATTACGACACAGGACAAGAAAAGAGCACTGTTGGTCGCCGCACTCGCTACGAAAACGATAAGCGTGCTAGCGGGCAGCTGCGCTCCCCGCAAGGTGAATGAGCTGAGTTACGAAGAAGCGGTTTCCTTACTCAACCAACACTACGCCCCGAAACAAAACGAGATTGCCGCAAGTTACAAGTTTTTTACAAGGAGCCAAGCGGACGGCGAGACGGTTCAGGAGTACATTGTTGAACTCCGCAAGCTCGCAAACGAGTGCAACTTTGGTACAAGCCTTCAGCGTATGCTTCGTGACCGCACTGTTTGTGGCATTCGAGACCATACCGTTCAGCGAACGCTTCTAGCACGGGCCGAGTTGACGTTCGCGGAAGCTGAAGCCATTGCCGCAGCAGCGGAGGCCGCTGCAAGGGAAGTCAGCGCCATGACGCAGCCAGATAACAGCGATGCATCGGTATGTAATCTGAGTAACAGAACACGTTACAATAACTACACCCGAGGGAGCACCGGAAAGGCAAGGCAGTCCGGTGACTGTGCACGATGCGGAGGCCGGGGGCATCGAGCCGATGAATGCAGAAACAAAAATGCGCAATGTTTTCGCTGCGGGAAGCAAGGCCATTTTGCGAAGAAATGCCGCGCGCATTCGGGCCGCCAGAGGAGTGACGTGAATGACAAGGGGGCGCACGCGTTGCAGTCCACAAGCGAACCACCGGAATCAGAAGAATTTGACATCGCAACAACCTTTGCAGTCCAGCAAACAGAAAGCAAGCAAAGCGTAACTCCCTCCTTTCGCAGGTTGATCCGATGGGGGGGGGCGTCGCCCTGAACATGATAATCGATACGGGATCGCCGTTCTGCATCGTATCTCGTGACGTGTATCTCAAGCACCGCCTCAGCTGGCCACGTCTCGCCAAGTGCACGCTGCAGCTTGGCTGTTACTTGGGCAAGTTGCCCATCCTGGGCCAACTGCATCTCCCAGCAACGTTCGGCGACAGGACTGTGCCGGCCACTCTGGTTGTCGTCAACTGCACCGGACCAAGTCTTTGCGGCAGAGACCTTATCCAGCAGTTTGCATTGCTGCCGCCTACGGTTCTGGCCGTCGTGGAAGGGACTCCTGCAGGATACAGGAGCGGTGGTACTGGACGAGTTTTCGGAGCTTTTTCAGCCAGGCTTGGGGTGCGTACGCGGAGCTCCCGTGAAAGTCTACGTTAAAGAAGGTGTGCAACCGAAGTTTCACAAAGCGCATCCAGTACCATACGCACTTCGTGACAAGGTGGAAGCGGAGCTAAGCCGTCTGGTGAGCGAAGGAATATTGTCACCGGTGACACACTCGGAGTGGGCAGCACCCATCGTGCCAGTGGTGAAAAAGGACGGGTCCATTCGCATCTGCGGTGACTTCAAAACCACCATCAACGCTGCCTGCATAACCGAGCAATACCCCTTGCCGAACATCGAAGACATTTTTGCAACCCTTCGTGGCGGAACGTTGTTCACCACCCTCGACCTTAAGGATGCGTACAACCAGCTACTCTTGGCCGAGGAAGCGAAGAAGCTGGCCGTCATCAACACTCACAAAGGGTTGTTCTGCTACAACCGACTTCCTTTTGGGGCCGCGTCTGCTCCGGCAATCTTTCAGCGACGAATGGAGACCATCCTGGCAGGTCTTCCTGCCGTTCAAGTGTACCTCGACGACATTCTTGTGGCAGAGCACCCCGATGGAAAGGACCAGATCTTGAGCAAGCTTCTGCACAGACTCCAGGAGAACGGAGTCAAACTGAAGGCGGAGAAGTGTCATCTGCGACAACAGTCGATCGTATACTTGGGGCATCGCATCGACAGGGACGGGTTGCATCCTCTGGAAAGGAACCTGGCTGCTATACGAGACTCACCTTGGCCCACGAATGCAAGTGAGCTACGTTCCTTTTTGGGTCTGCTTACGTACTATCACCGGTTTTTACCGCACATGTCCACTCTGTTGGCGCCGCTCTACCGATTACTTCAAACAGAACAAAGCTGGAAGTGGGGTTCTCAACAAGAAAGCTCGTATCAGCAAGCTAAGGAAGCTCTGTTAAGCTCTCCAATGTTGTCATACTTCGACCCGGGTCAGGTTGTGAGACTGGAATGCGACGCGTCTCCATCAGGCATCGGAGCTGTTATATCGCACCGTGTTGGGACTGTAGACAAGCCCGTGGCGTTCCGTTCGCGCACGCTGTCGTCGGCCGAACGAAACTATTCGCAATTAGAAAAAGAAGCCCTGGCGCTAGTGTTCGGCGTAACTAAGTTCCGCGACTACCTGTTGGGCCGAGAGTTCGTGTTAGTCACAGACCACCAACCCCTAGTGGGACTCCTACGGGAAGACAGACCAGTGCCGGCAATGGCGTCAGCACGAATACAAAGATGGGCACTCCTACTAGGCCAATATCAGTACCACATTGAATACAGGGCTGGGAAGCACAACGCGAATGCGGATGCTCTTAGCCGCTTACCCGTGCCAAGTTCCGACGCTCAACAGTCGGACTTCCTGCCAGAATACACGCTGTCAATTGAGCACCTAGACAGTTTGCCCATCCCAGCGCACAGGTTACGAACGCTTACAGACGAAGATGAACAGCTGTCCATCGTCAAAACCTTTGTGAAAAAAGGGTGGCCTAAAGCGCTTTCGAAGTATGATTCACAACTTCAACGTTACTTTTCTAGAAGGATGGAACTCTCCACTGCAAAAGGTCTTCTCTACTGGGGCCACCGAGTGGTAGTGCCCTCAGCAGCCCGAGGCGCCATGCTCGCTATTCTACACGAGTCCCACCAAGGAGCTTCCACCATGAAAAGGCTCGCTCGGACCCTGTTCTGGTGGCCGGGAGTGGATGGTGAGATCGACGACATCGCGAGCTCTTGCATTCCATGTGTGCAGGCTCAGCCAATGCCGTCGCGGAATGTGCCTGTTAGTTGGCCGGAAACGGGCACAAGATGGTCCCGGTTACATATAGACTATGCCGGACCAGTCGATGGTCGCATGCTGTTGATAATCGTAGACTCGCACACAAAATGGATAGAGGCAATTCCGGTCCGGTCATCCACCACAGAGATAACGATCGGTAGACTCAGGGAATTGTTCGCTCGTTTTGGGTTACCGAGAACTATTGTGTCAGATAACGGCCCCCAGTTCACAAGCCAGCAGTTCGCGAAGTTCGTGGCTGACAACGGCATAACCCACATACGAAGTGCACCGTATCATCCACAATCCAATGGCCTCGCGGAGCGCGCGGTGCGGACAGTAAAGGACGGTCTTGCAAAGCTTGCTGCGATCAACGACCTTGAAAAGAAACTGGCGCAAGTTTTGCTCGGCTACCGACGTGCTCCGCTACCATGTGGCAAGTCACCGTCGGAACTGTTGCTGGGCTACAGATTGCGGTCGCGGTTGGATATAAGCTTTCCAACTCCCTCTCCCCTTCTTTACAGTCTGGCAGGCCTTGCCAGTTCCAGCAAAGGGACCCGGTGTGGGTACGCAACTTCGGCCAAGGGGAGCGGTGGAGTCCGGGTGTCATCAAAGGCACGAAGGGCTCTCGCCTGGCCACGGTGGAAACTCCAGAGGGCCCAGCTCAACGCCACTTCGACCAAATACGTCGCCGGACGCCTAGGACTCCGAAGCTGGAAGAACCAACACGGCTCGTCCAGAAGCCTGAAGACCAGACCCCTTCGCAACCAGAGCAGCAGAGCCCGCAGAGACTCTGCCCAGGGAGGGCAAGTGACTGCACTTCCACTCCACCACCGGCCGTGCCCGTCCAATCTTCAGAAGCTCCGCCGGAGCTGCGGAGGTCCTCCAGAGTCCGGAAGCCGGTGCAAAGACTACAACTTTAAAGAAAGAGAGAAGTGATACGACGGCCTGCGTGGGCCACGCGTGTGATTGGTCACGCTCTGTGACGTCATTGGGCAAGCCGCCTTTATATACTCGTTCGTTGTCAAATAAAGCAGTTCTGCATTTGGCCACCAACCGAGTCACCCTGCTGTGCGTTGCTGCATCCCTTAATAGCCGCATCCCTTAATAGCTGAGCCATTGGCCGCGGCTAGAGATGTCAAAGGCTGACGGTGTCGGCGGTCCTCCGGAATTGAAGGATAAACGCTGATTTCCACGCCTGTGTCCACGCGGTATCGAATTTTGGTGGTCTTGTCAGTGATAAAGAAAAGACGGCTCTTTTCTGGGATCACAACATTGGCCGTCTTTAACGTGGTGTTTTCGCGTTTCCCATTAAGCAGGGTGGCGAGCAGTTGTTTGCCGCATCACCCAGCTTTTGGTGGAATCAGCAGATGCGGTTTGTTGAGTTTGGAGAGCTTCTGCGTCCAGTGGTTCGGTGGAAACTGGAAAAGCGAGACCAAGGACAAAAGGTGGTCGACGCTCGTAGTTCGGCAACCTGTACCCATAGTTGGTCGACTTTCGATGAGACGATGGATGATCTCAAAAACTTCATTTCGGTGGGGAGAGGTGGAACCTGCTGCATGGGAAGCACTTGGTGGTTGCCGTAAAGAGCTGGGGAACCAACCTCTATGATCTTGTCCGCCGTGCGTGCTAGCGCTTCCAAGGGCGTTGTGTCGGATGTTGTAAGTATCATGCGTACGTTATTGTGAAGCCTTTGGAGAAAGAGCTCGCGGATGAGTGAATTATACAGGTTGTCGGCTTTCTCTCCTAGTAGCTGCTGCATGCGGCGAAGAGGTCGGGACGGCTTGCGGTCGCCTAGTTCTTAGGCTGTCAGCAACTGTTGCAGCCGTTTCTGCTCGGAGGCGGTAGTACGCTAGATCAAGGCATCCCTTAGGCCATCGTAAGGATTTTCCGGAGGAGCACGGAGGAGATCTCTTACGATTGATGTGGTCGCCTGGGGCAGGGCCGTCACAACATAATCAAATTTGGCTCGCTGAGAATTGATGCGGTTGTTGCGGAAAAGGGCGTCAGCGTGAAGGAACCAAAGTTCTGCGTCGTTTGTCTGAAAATCGGGCAGCTTCAGGTGGATGGCGGCAGCGTGTGAAGGAGCGGTAGCAGACCCGGCCGCTGCATCGCCATCTGAGGTTCCATGGCCATCGGGGTGGGACATCTCGGAGTCGGAGGCACGTAGTACAAGGTATCTGGCAGTCCGGGTCACCAATTTGTGGTCAACATGCCGAGAGGCATTCTTTTGCTGACACACTTGTTATTTACATAATTTACAGATAGATATTTACAAACGAGCCAGTCTGAGATAATCTTTATGTCAGATGAGACCAGCCTGGGTTCCAGCCGGCGTATTCCGTCGGAGCTCTGTCTGACGTGTGTGTCGTTCGTGGTGCGAGGCTCCTGCCTCGTTCGCAGTGCGTGCGTTGGTGCACGTTGCTCTATGGTGTAGATGGTGTCGCCCGCTTGTTCGCTACATGGCTATAAGGACCAACGTATGAGCGCTAATAGCCTCGGAAATGACAGTCTGGAGGCCTTTTTGTGAATCGTCGCGCTGGCGGGTCGCCGGTGGTTGATTTGGCGGCCCAATCCCCGAAGCTTCCTCAAGGTTCGAATGGTCTACTCTGTCTCACCAAACTTGCAGTAACAAACCCTTGGGCTGCCTAACCAAGGGTTTATTACCACAACTTTGGTGCGACAGAGTAGACCATTCGAACCGTGAGGAAGCTACGGGCATTGGGCAGCAACGTCAAATTGACGACTACACCCACGCCGGAAAAGGAAAGTGCGACATCAAGGTGTATGAGACAGGTTTACGCAGACGCTCCTGACGCCTTTTCATGACCTCGCGGATGGCTGTCAAGTTTTGAGAAGGACAGAAAAAAAAACTACGAAAAAAAGAAATTAGTAAATACTCACAAACAAAGTGAAATTCGATGTCCTTAATTTTTCTGTTGCTTTGTTTAGGTAGCAGGATGGTGTATTTAACGAGGAAGGTGCGCCAGCAGACACATACAATGATTTCAACAAAAGTACACTGGTCGTTCCTTCTCCGGTGTCCTTTTCTTTTGCCAGGTTTAGCCTCTTTTACCAGGTCTCGGGAATTTCTCAACATGGCAACATTCACGAGCATGCCTGTACACTCCCTGTATTTTCGTCTATACTGTAGAGGTTAAGAAATTGTAAGAATAAATTTAACAGGACGGAGGCTAGAGCTTTCAGAAAATGCGAATTCATTGACTGTGCTCCGTTCTAAAGCTACTAGTGAGTAAACTAATTAATATGCCTCCTAGTAGCAGAAAGTTTTTTGACAAAGTTGGTTCTTGTCTCGTCGTTCAAGTTCCTGAGATTCCAAAAAAAGCAGGGGTATAACCTAACTTGATATTTTTTGGCCAGATTTCAGGTATTTTGGCCCTAATTTCCTAAACAAGTACTTTAGACCTTATTGCCTGGTCGCTCGCTTGTCCCGTGGCATCTCTGGCTTCTGGCTGTCACTTATGAACGTGTGTGTCGAACCAGAAAAATCCAATTTTGGCCATTGTTCGAATAGTGAGGTCGTTAAGAGCAATTTCAATAACAATAAAGGCTTTAATACACCGACGTTTCGGAAAGAGTCTATCGTTCTTCAAAGAAAATTCCCGCGGACTTAAATTACGTCTTGGGGCAAAAATGTTGTATCAAGGTTTCGTGTTTTTTTCTTCTTTTTTGCTTGATATCTAGGGTGTCATTTGCTAGTTCATTTTGCTTCGAATGAAGAGATGCTTTTGGATTTATAATTTTGAATTCAGGCTTTTTCTATAAGGTTTTGGTAACGCACAAATAATCGGCGTTTGTCACAGCTCATGTGACAGAAAATAGGACGCGGACATGGGATTCCCCAACTACCTGGGAACACACGCGTGTCCCCAACGCTTTGAAAACGTCCACGTTCCGAAAATAAGACTAACGAAGGTAAGATGTGGTGTTGTGGAGCATGAAGTTTCGCGGACAGTTCAGGGGAGAGGGGGGGGGGGCTATGTACCGGGCCAACCCAAAGCAAAGCTGGGGATAAAGATTTCCTTCCTCTTAAGCTTGTTATTATCTGCTGCAATTCAGGGTTTATCGATTTACCACATTTTTGATAAAACCGCCTCGGTTTCGCAGTTTTCGGTGTTTATCGGCATTTACCGAAAGCACGTAATCCTTCTTATAAGGCCCAAGTTAGGTTTATCGAAAACACGAAATCGAAGCGTCGTTTGCTTCTGCCTAGTAATAGTTTTAATATCAGAATATTAAACATAAGATAAAACTACCTGTATTTTGTGTCTGTTTTTATTTGTATGCGTAATATTTTATATATTTCAAACCCTGGATGTGCTATAGACTAGACTTGCACTTCTTCTTTTTAAATAATAAATTCAGCGAGCTATAGACTCCTTGTTCGTAAAACAGCAAGTTCACAAAAGCAAAGTAAAAAACAAACGAAAAAAGCGTCGACGTAACCTCACACGGTACATACTCTACAGAGGAGTTGTGACCTTAACTGCTCTGCCTATTCATTCTAAGGTAAAGATTTGCAATATACTGCACTGAATAAATTGAGTATCGAATGAACATGAAACCGATTATTTCACTCTTGGTTTTGTGAGACCCCCCTTTGGTTAGCGGTCGCACTTCACTGCCCCAGTTTTACAGGCTGGACACGTAGATGCTTTCATACAGATCAATAAATTGTGGTAGTCCGTACGTTTGACTGTTTTTAATTGTGCGTTTATGGAATTAAGAAGGAGAAAACAAAAATATTTTTATCGTGAACAAATTTTTACAACAATTATAATCTTATTTCACACCAGGCATCATAGGATAATGATGTAGGCTGCAGGTCCAAGAATTTCTAATGTTTTTCTTGAGGAAGCCTCTTCGTCTGTGACAATATTAGGACGACGACCAGCCAACAAAAATCAAGGAATGAGGAAAAACAAACAAAAATGCAGGTGTATAAATAATTCACATGAAGTGCAAATTCCAGACATTTTCAGTCTAACATTCAACAAACAAACCAAATAAAGGAAAAACAAATTACCTACGTAATCGCTCAAGTGCAGAAAGGAAAAGTAACAGAACCTTTTTTTTGTTTTGTTTTTACCTGAGTCATACCCGCTATGGACTGTTCAATAAAGTACTTCTGTGAAAACGTGTTTATTGTGCCAGGGATTTTAGATGACGTTACCGCTTTACACGCTAGGTTTACAGGCGTGCACAAGAAAATAATCGGCAGTGTACGGGAAGGAGTCCGGCGTCCCCTCCGTCCAGAACTTGTAAAGCTCCTCCTTCAGGTCTCGGAGGTAGTCCGGCCTCTCTGACTCCTGAACCATTGGAAGCACTGGGTTTACAGCAACGTGGCAGTCTGAAAGGATTAACACAAGCACGCGCAATACAACTGTGATCACTATTAGTTTACGATATTCACTACCCAAGAACACTGGGGCCGTAGCCGGCTTAATTCGTCGGATCGGTTTAAAACATGCACGATTTGTATCGATTCTGATTCCACCTCTAGCACAGCTGGGCAGAGAATCCAGTGTTGCACAGTACACTCGACAAGAGTATTTCAAATAGGTTTCTAAACACCTGCTTTATAAAGCATTTAGAGTACTACTCGCGTCATGATGAGTTTGCGAAGAAAGCAAAACATATAGAGGGGACGGAGACAGAGATGTATAAGTTTTCAGTTCACATCAACATTTATTCGAAGCCAGCAGAACTCCGCAAACAAAAACATCGGCTGGGAAAGGAGGAAAAAAAGTGTAAGTAGATCGAAAGGAGGCGGAATGACATGCGACGGCAAGCCAAGGGCATTCGACTCCCAAAACCAGATCACCCTCCTCTTCGCCGCCAATCCCCTTGCAGTTCATCCGCTGCAAAGGCCCGCTGAGGAACACCACGAGGTTGGCGGCGAAGAGGATAGTGATCTGGTTATTGGCAGTCACATGCTCTTGACTCGCCATCTCTGTCATTGCACGTACGGTTGGCCGCTCTGTCTTTTCCTTGTACACGCAGTTATACACCTCCTTTTCATCTACTTCCCTTTTTTCCCCTCCTTTCCCAGCCGATGTTTCTGTCGGCGGGGTTCTGCTGGCTTCGAATAAATGTTGTTGTGAACTAAAGGCTTGTACATGTCGGTCTATGTCCTGTTTTTGTGTTTCGCTTTCTTCTTATTAAGTGCTCAAGTTACTTTCGCTGTAAGATATCTTGAGTAGTGTACATATACTCAGAACTTAAGTTCAATTATTTTAGAAGATACTTCTGGATTGAGCAGTTTGTATCAACTTCAGTGACGCCAAAATGATTTCTTTACAATGAACAGAAGCAAACGAAACCGCAGTGTTATTCTTTGCAGCCCCAGTATAGCGAGCAGTATCCCCTGTGCATCGTGCGAGATGATATTTTTACGACGCTGAAAATCACATTTTGTGCTGGTCTTATAAGCGCATTTAGAACGTACCGTTTTACTCAGAGCCGTAGTCACTATATCCGACGTTTTCGCCAAATTTTTAATACCCGATGGAATAGGCACAAGCAGACACGGGGAAGCAATGCTACTTTCTAGCGGTCCTTCCTTTTTTTCTCCTCGATACTAAGCTTTATAAGCGCATGAAAATCATCTGGTGGGCTAACTGGCTATACATCTTGGTAAAATTAGAGCAAAGACGAGGGAGGAAGAAGGAAGAGATAAAAGAAACCGCTCTATTCTGTCTCTGCGTTTTACTAGATCTCTAGAAGCGAATTCGGAAGTGCGTGTAACCTAAGGAGGGCTCTTTCTTTGCATCCTGAGAGCCCATCCGGCTCGTAGCTCATTTTCCTGCCTTGTTGCGATATTTGTCCTCATGGCTCATGGTAGGGTTATTACTGTTCCCCACATGTTTCCGAGAGTGCCACAGTGTCGAAAGAACGTTCCTCTGTTGGCATTTTGAGTTTGCATATTTGGTTCTGGCTTGTTTCATGTTTTGTGTTCGGTCGTTCTCGCTTAAAGTATAAAATGAGGTAGACGAGATTGTTCACGGGCTTTGATTATTTTAGGTGGTGTAAGTGGGTATGGGAAGAACGTGTGACCAACTGGTACAAGACTGACCGGAACACCGAGCACGTAGCCTCCGCCGTACTAGTCGTGAACGTCCGTTTCAATAGTCTTTTAGGATATTGGCTCAACCGTGCTCCCTCAGCGAACGTCATCAGCCACTACTGAGTTACACTATACGTGATATCATAGGCTTTTCTTTTCAAAAGACGACCAACACTGGAAAATTAAAATTAGGCTCGAATTCCTAAGTAACTGTTTTTTTCCCAGTTTCTTTAGACTGGTACGGTTGCTTCAGCGCTAATGAATAATTTGCCTCTAAAGTGTTCAATATTTAGTGGCAGTTGGTGGTACACAGTCTCTATACGAATTCATGTGTTAATGCGTACGACGCCTTTGAAAATGTACCTAAACCCGCGTAAAACCTTCAGCGACTACAACACTGAAAGGCACCTGATCCTGAAGTGCCTTCAAGTTTATTTCATCGTTAATTTAGCAAACAAATAACGAGGAGTAAATACACTGAAAGGCACCTGACCCTGAAGTGGCTTCAAGTTTATTTCATCGTTAATTTAGCAAACAAATAACGAGGAGTAAATTAATGGATGAAGTAGCACGTTAGAATTCCTTAACGAGTTCTAAGCGTCTCAGTCACGAGTGACGTACCAAGTTATGTGTGAGTACGAAGTCGAAAGTGCTATCTGATAGAGATTATTCTAATAAGGCACGTGCGCATGTCTGTGCGATTGTGAACGGTTTCTAAGCGCAGACGTACGTTTGCCTGTTAAGATATATTACCGCTAAACTGGTTGGACCTTTTTCTTCTCAAATGTACAATGTACTGAACAAAGTCAGTTATATGAATTTGTTACTTCTTTCGCTCAGACAGAATAACGCAAATGTTCCCGAGTGCAAAAATAGTTTTATCATCGCGCTAATAATTTTAGCGTTGAAAACCAATTATCTTCCGACATAACCTCGTGTAATTTGTGCCAACTGAGGAAATGTACGAAAAGCACAGCTCACAAAAACATAACGCTCTGATCATTGTCTAATGAATCAAGTAATATTAGACACTGAACGGAGCTTTGCTTTTGTGAGTGCAAATCATGAATAGGGAGCGCTCACTCAAGCGCATCCTATTCACGACGTCATAAAAATGGTGCCTCGTAATTAGCGGCAGAAAACACCAGTTCATCTATGAATATTTGGCAGCGAAACATCTCCTGCAGTATTTATGTGTCGGTGAACGATTAAGACAGTCAAACAAGGCATCTAACCTAAATCTAATAAAACAAAATTTCGAATGTGCAATCACCGATCATTTGGCTCAGGACGTTGCTGCCCTGAGAAGAGCTGATCACTTCGCATGTTCGATGTTTCAAGCCTGCAGATTCCAGAAGACCTTCCATGTACGAAATCAGCGTCGTTTTTTTCATCATGTCATGGCTGGTCGGAATGTGCCTCTCGCAGAGCTGCAAACATTGAGAGGGTGACACATTCCTGGTAGTACCTTTGATCATGGCAAACTTTTCTAAAGGTATTGCACGTATGAGCAAGAACTGCGGAGCGCGTGGCCTTCGATATATGCTGCGCATCCTCGGGTCTAATGAGACTGTGGATTCGAGAGGGGGTTGCGAAAGTCTGTGCCTACACCGATCAGGTCCGGACAGCATACGCGCTCGTTGTCTTAGCGGCCTCTTCCGTGATGCAGTACAGCGCCTATATTTGCAATACGGCACTAACAAATACTTGTCTGTAAGCCGCCACTTGCTGGCCGGAAGCTGAGCCGCAACGCGACTGCAGCAAGTGTGACGCAATACCCGAGGAGGCGTTGTTTGGCTATGCAGCCATAGGTACAGGAGCGCGTGCTTGAGAGCCGTTTTATTAACCTTTCTCGGTCTGTTCACAATACACATGGGAGCCAACAGATCTGACTTTTGTTGTATCCGTATCGACGCAAATGCCGACTGCTTCAAACCAGGGTTTCCTTCGGGCTTTCTTGGGTGAAAGCAGCTGGTCCTTCGAAGACCCATCGAATAACAGTGAGCTGCGGACTGTTTTTTAATGCAGGATCCCGGTGCGTAAACTCCTTGTTTAAAATGCCTGCTGCACAAAATTGTAGATGGAGATTTGTCGCTCGCAGCAAGGTTGCCTCCTCTTCTTCCTCCAGAGCATAGAGATTTATAGTTGAAGAGCTGGTGAATTAGGCACGCCAGGAGCGTTTCCCGATGTTAACATGAAATTCTGGAAACAACCGTAAACCACTGGGTCAGGTGAAACAAAAGCCGCTGAGCAGCAGAGTGAAACAAACAGAATAGTTCTGTAGCAGCTCCCAACGCAGAAAGATGCACATGCCTTCTCGTAGTGCAAAACAGACAGCACGAATAAGAAGCGCTCTAATCTAGCCCGGCCGTGCTCCGACCTGCACACCCTCGCACCCCCCCCTTTTCTACTACGCTGTTTCATCAGCAACAGGGCAGACCAACCTATATCAAAGGCCATGCAGAGTAGACAGTTGGGCGAGTTGGTAGGTATTGAACATAGTTACAGTTGCGCACACAAGGACACGGTGGGGGGCCACTCTACCCCTGCACTGTAAATCTTGTAATTGTACGCCATCCTTAGCGGAAACCAAGATAATAGGCAGGTACCGAAAAAAACACACCAGAGAGATTTTTGAAGCCTTTATTATTCTGAGCATGGGCGAGCGATGTGTTAGCTTTCCGTCTGTTTCATCAACAGAGGAGGAAATTGCCTTCCCAAATTCTTTTTCGTGTGGGTAACTTCACATGTACCCCTCGAGCCCTGGGGCCAGTGGTTCCTCGCGCCTGTGTGGCTAACGCTCGAGCGGATTCCGCGTTCCTGTACCTCTTTCTTTTCCTACTTCGTTAATATATGAGTTGTGAGTGTGCGCTTGTCTGTCGTCTACGTGTTTCTCTTTTCTGTCCTTGTCCTTGTGTGCGCAACTGTAACTATGTTCAAAGGCCATGCCCTCCGGCGTTCCCCCTCAAACTGTTCAAAATAGTACTTAGGAAGAACTCTACAGGATGTCCCCCCCCCCCCCCTCATGTAAAACAAATTTTTTCACCGCGAAAATAAACGTCGCGTCACCGAACACTCCTTTTCCACCCAAAACCAACGCTAGCGGTTTAAACCAGATGCCAAATTTTCAGAACTAATTACTCTCTTATTCAGAACTGTATTGTTAATTTTCTGGTATTTGTGAATGGGAAAATGGCGGCCAATAGAGCTCTCGAAACAAGGAGCTCTATGGCGCCGTTAATGAAAACAGACTAAAACATGGCTAATATTTCCCCATTAATATTTTTAGGAAATCGCTTGTACCTTTGGAATAAGAGAAACGGTTAGGGCTGAAACTTCGCCATCTACTTTGTACCGCCTGGCTCTACATTTGGATTGATAATAAGCTGTTCAGCGATGAATAGTTTTCTGTGCACTGAAAAAAAAAATATGTTACAGTTATTGTTTGGGTAAAAGCCCAGTACTAACTGGTTAATAATATGCAATGGACATACAAAGAAAAATACATTGCTTTGCCAACGGAGCTACCCAGCCCTTCATGGTCAGGTACTTTCCACTTCTCCTCATTCGCCTGAAACATTTAGCCTAGACGTTCTGTTAAAGTGCATTAGGACGGATGCAGCGCAAATTAACCCATTTCTCATCATCCTATAACAGGCGTTGCTCTGTGATGGACAGTACCTGCGACTATTCAAGGCACCGAGAAACTGTTGCGATAAACTGCATGGACACCAACAGAAGCAACAAACCTCCGTGTACTGGTTCCAGCGGTCCATCCGGCACATCCTGCGCCACACCCGGAACACGGGGGCCCTGGCAGGGAAGAACAGCAGGCATTCTCCACCAGGAACCATCAGCTCAGCGACGTGCTTCATCGCCGTCCTCTGGTCCTTTACCCATTGCAAGCAGAAGAAGGAATAGACTCGATCAAACTTCCCGTGCTTCAGGATCAAGCTCGACGGATCTTGCTGGATGTCGTACACGTCATGGTTGATCAGCTGATGGCCTGAGTTCTGGAGGGCGTAGTCGATCATGTCCCTCGAGACGTCGACGGCAAGAAGTCTTCGGCAAGGCTGGCAGCGTGGAAGCAGATAATTCAGGGTCATGTCTCCGCTACCGCAGCCCAGGTCCAGGAACTGCTGGGAATCGTTGGGTTCGGCTTGAAAGGACGTCTGCAGAAGGTCCAGCACCCTGAGGTTCATGGAGCGCTGAATCACGTTGGCGTTCACGTACAACTCGGGTGTGTGCGTTTTGACGGCGCCACAGTTGACCGGTGAGAAGTTTCCGCTTGCGGCGATTTGGGATAAGGCCGACATGTTGCGCTTTTATGCTTTCTTTGCCAAAGTCTTTGCAAGGTCTGCGTTAGGAATGCTAGAACGAGAGATGTAAACATACGCATAAGAGATTCCTTTACTCGTCAGTGTGGTTTTGCATGAACGGTCTGTGCATTTTAAAGATTATATATGGTCTGCTTTAACGCGGCAATTCAATCTTGTTTAAATATTGAATGTTCAGTAACAGAATACTTCGCCCGGGGCCCTCTCTAGGTAAGTAACTATAGTCTAGTGGCGTGCTGAGACTTGTGCCGGGAACCAAGTAAGAAGATGAAGAGCGTGCGGACGGCACGTCACACGCTTTCTAACGTGGTCATAGATTTCATATCGTAAATTAAGAATGTAACATTTAGTGCCAGAAGTGAGATTGCCGGCATTGCTCCTGACGGCCCCAAGAAAAGATTCTACAAGCGAGGACATTTTTTTGCACAGTGTCATTGCCTCGTGGAGTGGTATGGATCACTGACTAGATTACCACCGACCACACCAGCTTCCTTCGCCATGTTCCACCACTAAGCCTACGCTAGCCGATTGTCACATCGGTGTCCCAAGATACCTGGTTTTGAAAGCACGGAAGTGCGCGCTATGCTTGCATGGTTTTGTGACACTAGTTGCAGTTTTGGGGTTGAAAGCATTAACAAGAAGGTATGGCCTCTCCTGAATTAGACAATGCCAGTGCGTTTCATTGCCGGCGTCGATTCCTCGAAATCCGCAAATGTGCTGGGAACATTACCACCGACGTACCTTGTGCCTGAATAAGATTCGTTTTATGACATGTTGCCACGGGTGTCAATGAGATAACGGCCTGACACCCTGGTATCATCACTCTTTCCAAAGCGCGAAAGTGCAAGACTTTGGTGCTGCAGGCCGACTGTGATGTGGGCCTGAACTTTTTGAATCTCCGCAAGTGAGCATGAGCTATCACGTCGAGGATCTGCACGCTGGACGGACTCATCGAAAGCAATGTTTTAGGAAAACAAGCGGAGGCAGACTGTCTAACTCCACAGCAGTGGGGCGAGGTTATGAAGCAGAAAAACGCACAAATGAACAACCTCATCCCTCGAAGAAAACAAGTCCTCAGAGGGCGGTGTGCTGAGGCGTGTGGCGGGAACCACGGAAGAAGACTCGCAGTGTCGTGCTTCTACGACCTGAAATGACGCAGTTGTACGCTCTTGTGCCGTGAAATGTAGGGCAATGTTTTCCTATCACAAATTTTTTCTGCACTTGTCCGGAGATGCTGAAGCGAACCCCGGGCCTACTTTAAAGATATTCTTGCCATCGTTCAACGTATCGAACAGGGACAATCAAACATACTAGCCGAAATAAAGTCCTCAAAAGAGGGGCAGTCAGCAGCAGATAAGGACATAGAAGAGCCCCAGGCTAGACTAGTTGCATTAGAAAATAATAAGGCGGACCCACTCAATGTTGAAACAGCCCTGGTCACAAAAGCACTTACAACCGAAATCGCAGCCCTTCAGGCCTCTAGCGAAGATGCAAGGAACCGACTGCGCAGAAACAACTTGCTCTTCATTGGGAATTGATGATTCCCCAGAAGAAAATTTGAAACAATCTGAAACAAGGTTGATAGCATTCTGCACAGGGCAGCTAGGTTTCAGCCTTGATGCAAATAACAATGAACGGGCACCTCGCTTGGGCAAGTTCGCAACGAACGAAAACCGTCCAATAATTGTTGAGCTCAGTCGATTCAAGGACAAGCAATTAATCCTGGCATGCGGGCCGAAATTGAAGGGAACCAACCTCGCAATTTGTGAGGACTTCTCGCCGGCAACGAGATTAGCGCGCAACAAACTTCTCCAGTTCGTCAAACCAGAGAAATGTCCCTTCAAACTGCGGCTCGATAGACACTTTGTAGGCAACTTATGCTATATAGACGACACCAACTCAGATTGAATCATTGAATTGCGCCGCTAACTATGTAATACCCGGAAAAACTGCACCGCCTCCGCAATAAAACGTAAGCTTGATAAGCTGTTGCAGTTCTCTGTTCTTTTCACTAATATACGCAGCGTCATGCCCAAGCGGGATGACCTACACGGCCTCATTGACGATAGCGCAGCCGACATTATCATCCTCACAGTAACCTGGTTAACTGAGCACCTACATGACACTGAAATATTTCCATCACACATGAACTACAATATCTATCGTCATGACCGGCGATTAAAGGGTAACTGCAAAGAAAGAAGTTTTTTTTAAACAGCCTTATTGGGACAAGCATGTCACAAAAAAATCTTCCGCGAAAAAAAACAAATTTTTTCAAGCAATATTTACGCCACATGACGTAATTTAGTCGGAGTCACAACTTGTCCAAATTTAAAACTTCCGCTCTTTCGACGCGCGCGGAGTGGCTGTTATACGTCACTCCGTGACGCATAGCAGCCACTCCGTGACGTATAATACCAACTTTGTGGCGCGCGATTTAAAACGGACGAAATACCCGCAAACTAAAATCAGTCTCGCTCAATAAATATTGGTGGAAAAAAATTGTTTTGGGGGGAAAACTTGTTTTGTGATATACTTGTCCCAATAAGGCTGTTTAAAAATAAACTTTTTTTTCTTTGCAGTTACCCTTTAAGAAGGGACGGTGGCGTCCTAGTTGCCATAAAATATAACATATTGCCGCGCGCCAAGTAGGCGGCGCGGCCGTGGCCTATCGGTTATCGCGCTTGCCTCCCACGCGAAGAGCCAGGGTTCGATTCCCGGGAGTTACGCGTCCTTTTATTTATTCTTGCAGCTTAATATTTTGGTGAATTCGAGAACTCTGTCGCATGTTCGATGTGCGAATGTTCTAGTCGCCGAACATTCGAGGCCGATTGTTCCAGAAGACAACGCGATTACATAAGGGGTTCCGCGCGGCGATCTGGAGTCAGTTTCGCCCCAGCGTTCGACTCTGCTCTTTCGCCGATTTCGACGCCCGCGACGATCTGCTGTTATCTTTTGTTTCCTTTTTATTTTTGGGCACAAGTTCGCCCTCATTAAACGTTTAGTTCCTTTAGTTATTCTCTGCCTCGTCATTTGCCATTCGTGACATTTTGGTGGAGGTGCTGGGTACGCATGCCCGTTCAGCGCACCCCTACGAGGGCCCGCAGTACAAGTCCCACCCCAAGCCCCCGAGGACCCAACGAAGAGAGTACCGAGCCCCGATCAAGTCGCCGCAAGCTAGGCCTACCCCCGGAACTTGGACCACTGACGGACAGGACAAAGAAGCTACCGAAGCCGACGATGAACACCACGCCGCAGCCAGACGGAATGCCACCGACGTCCATTGTCTGCGTGCAGGCCACACCAAGGACGCCGCCGAATTTCAGTGACAATCTTCATAAAGATGTAGACGACTGGTTGGGCCAGTACGAACACGTCGCACGGTTTAACGGATGGGGTCCTGAGCAGAGCCTGCGAAATGTCTACTTCGCTCTGGAAGGCACTGCACGCACCTGGTTCGAGAACCACGAAGCGTCAATTTCGTCGTGGCAAGACTTCCAGGCGGAGCTTCGACGCACTTTTGCCAGCCAGGAGCGACGTCAGCGGGCCGAAGAACTTCTTTAAGCAAGAAGCCAAGGGCCAAACGAGAGCGTCACAAGTTTCGTCGAGGACGTTCTCCGCTTCATGAACCGCGCCGACCCAAACGCTCCTGAAGAGAACAAGCTGATGGTTCCTGATGCGAGGAGTGAAAGAAACCATCTTCGGAGGCCTTGTGAGGAACCCGCCGACCACCGTCTAAGACTTCATCACCGAGGCAACAAACATTGAACGTGCCCTTCAAGCACGCGCCTCCCACTATCAGAGACATTCTGGCTTCGCTGCCCTGTCGCCGTACAGCAGCAACACCCCGGACACACACGAGATCATCCGGGACGTCGTCCGGGAGGAAATCAGAAGCTCCTGCCTGCTACCAACCAGCCTGCTTCGGTGTCAATAGCCGAAGTCGTCCGAGAGGAGGTCCAGCGGGCATTCCAACCGGATGCTCCTGCCAGCGTAGCGGCACCCGAGGAGCCCTCTTTGACCTACGCCGCGCTCGCTCGGAGACCGGCGCCAGCTGCCCAGCAGTATTCGACGCCACCTCGACGTGTCCTACCAGAGTCACAGACTTTCCGACGTCGGGAAGGGCAACCCCAGCTCATCCGCACTGAACAACCGGCGCCTAGGAAGACGGATGTGTGGCGCACAGCCGATCGACGACCGCTGTGTTATCACTGCGGCGAGGCCGATCACGTCTACCGGAGGTGCCCGTACCGACAAATGGGCCTGCGAGGCTTTGCGCCGAGCGACCCGCAACCCCGCCTTAGGGAGCGACCAAGAGACATTGAGGAGTACCTCCGACGACCCCTGTCCCCGGTGCCGACTCCACCCCGAGGTTCCCGTTCGCCTTCACCTCGACGTGCGCTTTCGCCCTTCCGCCGCTCTCGTCGGGACAGCCTGTCCCCCCTATCTCGTCGGGAAAACTAGGCGCGGCAACCCCTGGAGGTGGGGTTGCCGAGGACGACCGACGCCAAGATCCTCCACGAACGTCGGAGAGCCCCCACTAGATCGCTACCAGACACCGAAACGACGCCCCTGCAACGGTGTCCAATAACCTAAACGTCGTCATCGACGGCCACGACGCATCGGCACTCGTGTACCCCTGAGCAGACTACTCAGTAATGAGTGGGAGGCTCTCTCGCCGCCTGCGAAAAGTTACGACGCCCTGGAAGGGACCACAAATTCGAACCGCCGGAGGACACCTTATCACGCTTGTCGGAAGTTGCACTGCTCGAGTCGAAATTCACGGCGAAACGTGCCCTGTGAAATTCGTCGTTCTACAAGACTGTTCCAGAGATGTCATTCTCGGCATGGACTTTCTGTGCGAATACGGCGCCGTCATCGACCTGGGTGAGAACAGATTGACGCTGCGGAAGCCTGTTCCGCCTTCAGAGAAACCCGTAACAGCGTCAGCCGCCGTCCGAGTCGCCGCTGACCACGTGAACCTGCCGCCGCGATCAAGTGTTGTCGTACCCGTCGTGGCCGATACAGCTACCTGCGGCGAAGTTGTCCTAGAAGGCAACCTTCAATTGCTCCTGGGAAGGGGAATAGGCGTCGCAAGAGGAGTAGCTCAACTTCAAGATCAGCGGACTGTGGTCCTCGAGACAAACTTCCGAAATGAAACGCAACACCTCACGAAAGGTGCAGCCCTGGGCCACGTTGAGGAACTTCAAAACGCCGCCGAAATCGTCATGATTACTCAAGAAACATCGCCACCTCAGCAAGACAGTACGTCGCCAGCGCAGCTCGACATCGACCTTAAGCTTCCGGGCCCGAAACGACGGCAGCTGCTTAACCTGCTCGCCGAATACCGCGACTGCTTTGCGACGTCGTCGAAGGTACGCCAATCCGCCGTTGCGAAGCACCGCATCGTTACCGAGGACGACGCGCGCCCTGTGCATCGATCGCCGTACAGCGTCTCCGTTAAAGAAAGTTAGGTAATCCAGGAGCAAGTTCAAGAGATGCTGAAAGACGACATAATCCAACCTTCAAGCAGTCCGTGGGCCTCTCCAGTCGTGCTGGTTAAGAAGAAGGACGGAACGCTTAGGTTATGCGTGGACTACCGACAGCTGAACGCGAGTAACGAAGAAAGACGTCTACCCGCTCCCCCGCATCGACGACACTCTGGACCGGCGGCGCCACTCTCGATATTTCTCATCGATGGACCTGAAGAGCGGCTACTGGCAGATCAAAGTCGACGAACGGGACCGAGAGAAGACAGCCTTCGTCACGCCGGATGGACTGTACGAGTTCAAAGTGATGCCCTTCGGACTATGCACGGCGCCAGCAACGTTCCAGCGTGTCATGGACACCGTACTGGCAGGGCTGAAGTGGCAGAGCTGTCTCGTCTACCTTGACGACGTCGTAGTGTTTTCAAATGACTTCGACGAACACTTGCGACGACTCCGAGCTGTTCTCCAAGCCATAAAGACCGCCGGACTCACCCTCAAGGCGTCAAAGTGCCGGTTCGCCTATGACGAACTGAAGTTCCTTGGCCACGTGGTTAGTAACGAAGGCGTCCGCCCAGACCCCGAGAAGACGCGCGCCGTCGCGGCATTCCCAGTGCCGAAAGACAAGAAGGCCGTACGAAGATTTCTCGGGCTTTGTGCCTACTATCGACACTTCGTTCGGGATTTCGCAAGTATTTCCGCACTGCTCACAAACCTCACGAAGGACGCCGAGAAGTTCGAATGGGCCGAGGAGCAGCAGCAGGCATTCGACGAGCTGAAGCGAAGACTCCAGACTCCTCCTGTCCTAGGACACTTTGATCAGGATGCGGAAACCGAGATCCACACGGACGCTAGTAATGCAGGACTTGGAGCGGTACTGGTTCAAGTGCAAGAAGGTGCCGAGCGAGCCATCGCCTACGCAAGTCGGACGCTGTCCAAATCGGAAAGAAATTACTCCACGACTGAAAAGGAGTGTCTTGCGGTCGTCTGGGCAATCACGAAGCTTCACCCGTACTTGTACGGTAGCCCGTTCCGCGTAGTCACAGACCACCACTCGCTCTGCTGGCTTGCGAACCTCAAGGGCCCTTCAGGACGCCTCGCTCGATGGAGTCTCCGACTACAGGAGTTCAACATGACTGTAGTCTACAAGTCAGGCCACAAGCACAGCGACGCCGACCGCTTGTCCAGGGCCCCTGTCGAAACAGCTTCCGGCACCAGCGACGACAATGACGACGAGTGATTCCTAGGAGCAGTGACCACCGACGACCTGGCACGACGTCAACGAAACGATACTGAGCTGCGCGCATTAATTCAGCACCTGGAAGGGCGCGGGAGTCCCGTGCCCCGTGTTTTCTCACGAACCCTGCCGACCTTCGCCATTCGACAAGGTGTACTCTACGAAGAGAACTTTGGGGACAGCTACCCGCCGTGGCTGCTGGTGATCCCGGCCGACCTTCGAGAGGAGGTCTTTCAAGCCTGCCACGACGATCCGACGTGGCCTATCGGTTATCGTGCTTGCGCTCCCACGCGAAGAGCCAGGGTTCGATTCCCGGAGTTACGCGTCCTTTTATTTATTCTCGCAGCTTAATGTTCTGGTGAATTCGAGAACTCTGTCGCCTGTTCGAGGTGCGAATATTCTAGTCGCCGAACCTTCGAGGCCGGTTCCAGAAGACAACGCGCTTACATAAGAGCTCCGCGCGGCGATCTGGAGTCAGTTTCGCCCCAGCGTTCGACTCTGCTCTTTCGCCGATTTCGACGCCCGCGACGCTCTGCTGTTATCTTGTGTTTTCTTTTTATTTTTGGGCAGAAGTTCGCCCTCATTAAACGTTTCGTTCCTTTAGTTATTCTCTGCCTCATCATTTGTCATTCGGGACAATATCCTCCGTCTGCATCAACCGCGATACTAATCTTGAGCTAATTTGGGTATGCGTCACATCACTAATTTTCGAAATTATAATAGGAATCTGCTACAGAGCACCCGATCGCAACAATGACTTTACTGATAAGCTGCGCAACGCGCTCTACGAGCTTAGAAACAATCGCCGTAAAGCGTCATTCTTCCATTTCGGTGATTTCGACTACCTAAATATCAATTGGACAGAACTAACCGTCACAAACAAATCTGCAGAAAATAAATCTAGAAAATTTCTCGATTAAACTCTTGATTTTACGTTCACTCAAGACATCATGCAACCAACAAGGCTCGAAAACACACTTGATCTTTTATTTTGTACTACCCCAGAACATATCCAGAATATCATTCATTCGCCAGGGTTTATTTATTTATTTATTATTTATTTATTGTAGATACCCTCAAACGCCGAAGCATTGTAGAGGGGAGGGGCAAAGCAAACAAAAATAAAACAAACTGACAAGACAAAAAAAACACACAAAAAACATGCGGCAAGAAATTCAAATATCAAAAATACACTGCGATTGGCAAAAGTTGTAAGCAATATCTGTTACAAACAAAATAAACAAAATAAAATGACTCATTTTGGCTCATCAAACATAAATGTAAACAAAGATTGTCGAAAAAGAAAATATTCGGGTATAGTTGCGATACATGCTGGAAGGTGGTTCCAGTCGTTTGATGATTGCGGGATAAATGAATAAAAACAAGTGTTCGTTTGGCAACGTGTTAATCCAACTTTATTTCGATGGTCCAGACGGGAAGAGTAATAGTTAGGCAACGTAAAGAAATGGTCTCGCAGCGACTGATGATGATATACTTTATGAAACAGGCATCGTCGAAAAAACTTTCTACGCAATGACACAGAGGGTAACAACAAACTGGACTTCATTGATGATATGCTGGCTGTTCGATTATAATTAGACAGAATAAAACGAACGGCGTTATTTTGAACTAGTTCGAGAGCTTTATGTAGAAATTCGTGGTTAGGATCCCAAATAGAGGCTGCGTATTCCAATTTTCACCGTACAAGAGTGTTATAAGGAAGAAGTTTTAAGTTAACTGGGGCCGTTCTGAAGTTTCGTCGTAGATATCCTAACATTCGGTTAGCGTTAGCGATTATCATATCGATATGAGGTTTCCAGGTTAAAGTCGATGATATAGCAACACCCAGATAACGGTACGAGTTTACAGATTCAAGTTGAATGTCGGTTAGTGTATATGCTGAAGGGCGCGCGCCTTGCCGGGAAACCCGCATTAGTTTGCATTTGTTAGGGTTTAGTTCCATACGCCATTGTTTGCACCAAAGAGTGATATTGCCGCGCGCGCAGGTTGCCAAGTAGGCAGCGCGCGTGTGGCCTAACGGTTATAGCGCCGGCCTCCCACGCGAAAAGCCAGGGTTCGATTCCTGGCCGCGGGGACGCCTTTTTTCGTTGACATCTAATGTAATGTTCTGGTAAATTCGAGAACCGTGTTGCTTGTTCGAGGTCAGAAAGTTCTACACGCCGAACCTTCTGGGCCGATTATTCCAGAAGCCCACGCATGTACATAAGGGGCTCCGCGTGGCGAGCCGCAGTCAGTTTTCGCCCCAGCGTTCGATCTTGCTGCTTCGCCGCCTTCGACGCCCGCGACGCTCTCTTGTTATCTTTCTTTTCCCTTTTTATTTTTGGGCACAAGTTCGCCCCATTAAACGTTCAGTTTACTCAGTCATACGCCGCCTCATCACTTGTCATTCGTGACATTTTGGTGGAGGTGCGGGGTAGTTGCATTCTATGCCCGTGGACCGTACCCCTCCGAAGACATCCCGGCCAAGTGAGGTGCTCGACCCCGGAAGGTTACCCATCGCAGAAGACACCGACGCCCGAGCAAGCCGCCATACCGAAGTCCAACTCCCGGAATCCGGATCCCTGCTGCACAAGCCGAAGGAGAAGATCCCGACGATGACCACCCACCTGTTGTCGTCCTACCCGTCGCTGCTCGCACGCCGGCGTCCTTCCATGGTGAGCCTTATGAAGACATCGAGGACTGGCTACAACAGTACGAGCGGGTGGCCCAACACAACCGATGGACGGACGACCAGCGCCTGCAGAATCTTTACTTCGCACTCGAAGGAACGGCCAGGCACTGGTTCGAGAATCGCGAGACTTCGTTGATCTCGTGGACCGCCTGCAAGAATGAGCTGATACGAACTTTCACCAACCAGTATCGACGGGAGAGGGCCGAGGACCTTCTTCGCATGAGGACCCAGGGCGCAAACGAGACCATCACCAGTTTCGTCGAGGATGTCCTGCACCTGGTCGCTCGCGCCGACCCTCAAGCCACCGACGAAAAAAAGCTGCGGATCCTAATGCGAGGTGTCAAGGATGACATCTTCGGTGGTCTAGTTCGCAACCCCCCATCCACCGTCGAAGACTTCGTCACGGAGGCCACGAACATGGAACGTGCCCTCCTCGCAAGAGCCAGCCACTACCATCGGCACTCGAGCGTCGCTGCGGCTTCTTCATCGGGCTACGACATCAGCCCTAGCAACCCCGGCCTTCGCGACATCATCCGCGACGTCGTCCGGGAGGAGCTTAAGAAGCTTCTGCCGACTGCTGAACGCCCGGCCTCGATTTCCATTGCCGAGGTCGTCCGAGACGAGGTTCAGCGAGCGTTCCTACCAGATGCCCCAATCACCGTGGCCGCACCCGAAGAACCGACGCTGACCTACGCCGCCATGGCCCGACGACCGCCGCAAGCTCACCGCCAGGTCACGGCACCACCCCGACGTGAACCTCCAGCGCCGCAGTTTTCCCGACGCCACGATGATCGGGCGCACGCCCACCCAGAACAAGCAGCGCCACGAAAGACCGACGTGTGGAGGACGACCGATCGACGCCCTCTGTGCTATCACTGCGGTGAAGCCGGTCACATTTACCGTCGATGCCCCTACAGACAGCTGGGGCTGCGCGGGTTCCACCCGAACGACCCGCGCCCAAGGTACGACGAACGCCCTCGCGACATCGAGGAGTACCTCCGACGCTCGCCCTCCCCAGTGTCGTCTCTCCGCCGTGAAGCCCGCTCCCCATCGCCACGACGTTCAGCATCCCCAGCGCAACGACCCCGCCGAGAGAGCCTGTCTCCCCTCCGTCGCCGGGAAAACTAAGTGCGGCAACGCCTGGAGGTGACGTTGCCGAAAACGACGAAAGCAAAGAGCCTCCAAGAACGCCGGAGCACTCCCACTCTCCCGACGCCCCCAGCGCACCAACGCTCCTGCAACGGTGTCCAACAACCTAAACGTTGTTATCGACGGCCTCGACGCATCGGCACTCGTGGACACCGGGGCAGACTACTCAGTCTTGAGTGGGAGGCTCTCTCGCCGCCTGCGAAAAGTGACAACGCCGTGGGATGGACCTCAAATACGAACCGCCGGAGGGCATCTCATCACACCAGTCGGGAGATGCACCGCTCGCGTCGAGATCCACGGTGAGACGTGCCCTGTGAAATTCGTCATTCTACAAGACTGTGCCAGAGACGTCATTCTCGGAATGGACTTTCTGTGTGAATACGCCGCCGTCATCGACCTTGGTGAAAACAGATTGACGCTGCGGACGCCTGTTCCACATTCAGAGAAGCCGCAAACAGCGTCAGCCGCCGTCCGAGTAGCTGCGGACCACGTAAACCTGCCGCCGCGATCAAGTGTTGTCGTACCCGTCGTGACCGATGCAGCTACCTGCGGTGAAGTTGTTCTGGAAGGCAACCTTCAATTGCTCCTGGGAAGAGGAATAGGCGTCGCAAGAGGAGTAGCTGAAGTCCAGGATGGCCGCACTGTGGTCCTCGTGACGAACTTCCGAAACGAAACGCAACACCTTACTAAAGGTGCAGCTGTTGGTCACGTCGAGGAACTTCGGACCTCCGTCGGAATCGCCGCGATTGCTGAGGAATCATCGCCACCTCAGCAAGACACTTTGCCGCCAGCGCAGCTTGACATTGACCCCAAGCTTCCAGGCCCGAAACGACGGCAGCTGAGTAACCTCCTCGCCGAATTCCGCAACTGCTTCGCGACGTCATCGAAGGTGCGCCAAACCACCGTTGCGAAGCACCGCATCGTCACCCAGGA
Organism: Ixodes ricinus; assembly: GCA_037355805.1. Lineage (NCBI taxonomy): Eukaryota > Metazoa > Arthropoda > Arachnida > Ixodida > Ixodidae > Ixodes > Ixodes ricinus. Next base: position 24,995 of record JAZHYW010001749.1, on the reverse strand, counting down.
CGACGTGCTCCCGGTGCACCGATCGCCGTACCGAGTCTCCGTAAAAGAACGGGAGGTAATCCAACAGCAAGTGGAAGAAATGCTGAACGACGACATAATCCAGCCTTCAAGCAGTCCGTGGGCCTCTCCAGTCGTGCTGGTTAGGAAGAAGGACGGAACGCTTAGGTTCTGCGTTGACTACCGGCAGCTGAACGCGGTGACGAAGAAAGACGTCTACCCACTTCCCCGCATCGACGACACTCTAGACCGGCTGCGCCACTCTCGATATTTCTCATCGATGGACCTAAAGAGCGGCTACTGGCAGATCGAAGTCGACGAACAGGACCGAGAGAAGACAGCTTTCGTCACGCCGGATGGCCTGTACGAGTTCAAGGTGATGCCTTTCGGCCTATGCACGGCGCCGGCAACATTCCAGCGTGTCATGGACACAGTACTGGCAGGGCTGAAGTGGCAGAGCTGTCTCGTCTATCTTGACGACGTCGTAGTGTTTTCAAGTGACTTCGACGAGCACTTGCGACGACTCCGGGCTGTTCTCCAAGCCATTCAGACCGCCGGACTCACACTCAAGCCGTCAAAGTGCCGCTTCGCCTATGACGAACTGAAGTTCCTAGGCCACGTGGTTAGTAACAAAGGCGTCCGCCCAGACCCCGAGAAGACTCGCGCCGTCGCGGCATTTCCAGCGCCGACAGACAAGAAGGCCGTGCGAAGATTCCTTGGACTTTGCGCCTACTATCGACGCTTCGTTCGGGATTTCGCTAAAATTTCCGCACCACTCACAAACCTTACGAAGGACGCCGAGAAGTTCGAATGGACCGAGGAGCAGCAGCAGGCATTCGACGAGCTGAAGCGACGTACTGCAGACTCCTCCTGTTCTTGGACATTTCGATCAAGATGCGGAAACCGAAATTCACACGGACGCAAGTAACGCTGGACTGGGCGCGGTACTGGTTCAAGTGCAAGAGGGCACCGAGCGAGTTATCGCCTACGCAAGTCGGACACTGTCCAAGGCGGAGAAAAATTACTCCACGACTGAGAAAGAATGTCTTGCGGTCGTCTGGGCAATCACGAAGTTTCGTCCGTATTTGTACGGGAGCCCGTTCCGTGTAGTCACGGACCACCACTCGCTCTGTTGGCTTGCGAACCTCAAGGACCCGTCAGGACGACTCGCTCGATGGAGTCTGCGACTACAAGAGTTCAACATGACTGTGGTCTACAAGTCAGGCCGCAAGCACAGCGACGCCGACTGCCTGTCCAGAGCCCCCGTCGAAACGCCTTCCGGCAGCAGCGACGAGGACGAAGACGAGTGCTTCCTAGGCGCAGTGAATACCGACGACATGGCACGACGCCAAAGAGACGATCCTGAGTTACGCGCACTAATCGAGCACCTCGAAGGACGAGGAGGCACTGTCCCCCGTGTCTTCTCGAGAGCCCTGCCGACCTTCGTCCTCCGACAAGGTGTCCTTTACAAGGAGAACTTCGGAGACAACAGCTCGACATGGCTGCTGGTAATCCCTGCCGACCTTAAAGCGGAGATCTTCCAAGCCTGCCACGACGACCCGACGTCCGGACACCTTGGTTACAGCCGTACGCTGGCCCGAATTCGTGAAAGGTATTACTGGCCCAAGCTGCCGAAGACCGTTCACCACTACACACGATCGTGCCACGAGTGCCAGCGACGCAAGAAACCGCCGACGAAGCCGGCAGGTCTCCTGCAGCCGATTGTTCCCCCGACCGCACCGTTTCAGCAGATCGGAATAGATCTACTTGGTCCTTTCCCACCATCGACGCAAGGAAACCGATGGATTATCGTCGCCACGGATTATCTCACACGGTACGCCGAAACGAAAGCCCTTCCTTCAGGGACTGCTGTGGAAGTCGCCAAGTTTTTCATCGAGTCCATCGTCCTCCGGCACGGCGCTCCCGAAGTCCTGATCTCAGATCGTGGATCATCATTCATGGCCCAGCTGACGCAAGAAGTCCTTCGTCTCAGCCACACCAGCCATCGTCGCACCACGGCGTACCATCCGCAGACCAACGGGCTGACGGAAAGACTCAATAAGACCATCGCCGACATGATCTCCATGTACGTCGACGTGGAGCACAAGACATGGGACGAGGTGTTGCCGTACATCACATTTGCCTACAACACGGCCGTTCAAGAGACCACCGGGGTTACACCCTTTCAACTGGTTCATGGTCGCAAAGTGACGACAATGCTGGACGCGATGTTACCCCACGAACCGGCTGTCGACGGAAGCGACGACGCCCAGGTGGTTGCCCAACGGGCAGAAGAAGTCCGTCAGCTCGCCAGACTCCGGATTCAAGCCCAACAACGAATCGACACTGACCGCTACAACCTTCGTCGTCGGGACGTCCACTTCCAGCCCGGAGACAGGGTGTGGGTGTGGACACCGATCCGCCGCCGTGGTCTCAGCGAAAAACTCTTGAAGCGCTACTTCGGACCCTACAGAGTGCTTCGTCGACTCGGGGATCTGAACTACGAGGTGATGCCCGACGGAACACGGACTTCATCACGCCGCCCTCCACGACCAGAAGTCGTCCACGTCGTGCGCATGAAGCCGTACTACGCTCGATAGGACTGTGGACCTTATGTATTCCAAATGACTTTTTAGCTTACCGTTCTTTTTGTTTGCTTTGTTTCGTTTCGTGCTGCATCGGGGCGATGCACTTTTTAAAGGGGGAGTAATGCCGCGCGCGCAGGTTGCCAAGTAGGCAGCGCGCGCGTGGCCTAACGGTTATAGCGCCGGCCTCCCACGCGAAAAGCCAGGGTTCGATTCCTGGCCGCGGGGACGCCTTTTTCGTTGACATCTAATGTAATGTTCTGGTAAATTCGAGAACCGTGTTGCTTGTTCGAGGTCAGAAAGTTCTACACGCCGAACCTTCTGGGCCGATTATTCCAGAAGCCCACGCATGTACATAAGGGGCTCCGCGTGGCGAGCCGCAGTCAGTTTTCGCCCCAGCGTTCGATCTTGCTGCTTCGCCGCCTTCGACGCCCGCGACGCTCTCTTGTTATCTTTCTTTTCCCTTTTTATTTTTGGGCACAAGTTCGCCCCATTAAACGTTCAGTTTACTCAGTCATACGCCGCCTCATCACTTGTCATTCGTGACAATATTATTTAAATAAGATTGCAAAAGGCGTTCATCATCACCATCATGAACTTCCCGATAAATTACACAGTCATTGCGTATAAATGCATGGAGGAAGAAACACAACTTGGTAAATCATTAATGAATATTAGAAAAAGAAGCGGGTCCAAAACCAAACCTTGGGGCACACCTGATACCACATCAGTCAAGGATGAATTATTGCCAATTAAAGTCACATATTGTGAGCGGTTAATAAGAAAGCATTTCAGCCAGGTTAACAAATTAGGATGTAGATTTAATGAAGAAAGTTTAAGCATTAGTAACTTGTGATTAACCCTGTCGAATGCTTTAGAAAAATCGAGAAAGCGATCATCAAATGCTACACATAACACTGTCGCTTCCAATTAACAAAAAAGCGCCTACACAAACGTTTACTAAGGACTATAAGAGAGGAGACTTCACATCCATTAATCATGCATTGCAGGCCTATTACGATGACTTTAGTAGAAAATTTAGTTCCAGAATTGTTGAAGATAACTGGAATACATTCCGAACCAAGCTCAACGACCTCATCAACATATTTATCCCGACTGTCTGCGTTAAATCGGACAGAAACCCTGGTTTAATAAAACTCTCAAGTCGCTAAATAACAAAAAGAAACGCCTCTATCAAAAAGCTAAACAAACCGGGCTTACCCAACATTGAGATGCCCATGGAATCATTTCAAAGGAATATATGGCAAATATCAAACGTGCCAATATAAAATTCCTATCTGATGACATGCCCTTTGTCCTTCGGTCTTATCCAACTCGATTTTGGCAACTTCTATCACCAAAATGTCAATCGCGATCACTGGAACTAGCCGACAGCAATAATGACCCAATCATCGACAATGAATGTGTAACAGCCCTACACAACTTCTTAGTCTGTGTTCACGACTGAAGACCTTGACAATCTGCCTACTCCTCTTCGGGTATCTAGCCATTTCATGCCTGTAACATATATCTCATGGATACTACGCTGATTAACAAATTAAACCTTTCATCGTCAGCCGGGTCGGACAATATTGTCACGAATGACAAGTGATGAGGCGGTGAATAACTGAGTAAACTAAACGTTTAATGGGGCGAACTTGTGCCCAAAAATAAAGAAGGAAACAAAAGATAACAGTAGAGCGTCGCGGGCGTCGAAGGCGGCGAAGCAGCAAGATCGAACGCTGAGGCGAAAACTGACCCGGCTTGCCAGGCGGAGCCCCTTTTGTACACACGTGGGCTTCGGGAACATTCGGCGTGGAAGGTTCGGTTCGTAGAACATTCTAACCTCGAATTAGCAAGGCGGCTCTCGAACTTACTAGAACTTCACATTACAGCGTCAGCAAAAAGGTGTAGGCGCGGCCAGGAATCGAACCCTGGCCTTCTGCGTGGAAGGCAAGCGCGATAACCGCTATGCCACGGGCGCGCTGCCTACTTGGTCAGCTGCGCCCGCGGCATTATTCCCCCTGTTAAAAAAGTGCATCGTCCCGATGCCCAGCACGAAACGAAAACAAAACAAAAGAAATCCACAGCAGAATCGCGAGCCGCAGTTCACAGTTCACAGTTCACTCGTCGACGAGGGTGGAAAGTTCTATCGTTCGTAATACGGCTTCAGCCGGACGACGTGCACCACCTCGGGTCGCGGCTGACGTCTTGCAGATGGGCGCGTTCCGTCGGGAAGGACTTCGTAGTTCAGATCGCCGAGGCGTCGGATGATCTTGTAGGGTCCGAAATAGCGTTTCAGAAGCTTTTCGCTGAGACCGCGGCGCCGTATCGGTGTCCACACCCATACCCGATCTCCGGGTTGAAAGTGGACGTCCCGGCGACGAAGGTTATACCGTCGTGCGTCGACACGCTGTTGGTCATGAATCTTGATTCTTGCCAGTTGGCGAGCTTCTTCCGCGCGTTGAGAGATCAGTTGAGCGTCGTCGTTGCCATCGTCGGCCGGCACGTGAGGCAGCATGGCGTCGAGCATCGTGGTAACCGCCCGACCGTGTACCAGCTGAAACGGCGTCACTCCCGTGGTTTCTTGAACCGCTGTGTTGTACGCAAACGTAACGTACGGCAACACCTCGTCCCACGTTTTGTGCTCAACGTCGACGTACATGGAGATCATGTCGGCGATGGTCTTGTTGAGCCGCTCTGTTAGCCCGTTGGTCTGCGGGTGATAAGCGGTGGTTCGTCGATGGCTGGTGTGACTGAGCCGAAGTACCTCCTGGGTCAGCTGTGCCAGGAAAGATGACCCTCGATCTGTGATCAGCACTTCAGGTGCGCCGTGTCGAAGGAGGATGGACTCGACAAAAAACTTGGCGACCTCCACCGCTGTCCCCGATGGCAGGGCTTTCGTCTCGGCGTATCGTGTAAGATAATCTGTCGCGACGATAATCCACCGATTTCCTTGCGTCGATGTTGGGAACGGCCCAAGCAAATCCATTCCGACCTGCTGGAAAGGCCTAGTCGGGGCAGGTATCGGCTGCAGGAGTCCTGCTGGCTTCGTCGGAGGCCTCTTACGTCGTTGGCACTCATGGCACGACCTTGTGTACAGATGGACTGTTTTCGGGAGTCTCGGCCAGTAGTACTTGTCACGAATCCGGGCGAGCGTCCTGCTGTAGCCAAGGTGTCCAGCCGTCTGGTCGTCGTGGCATGCTTGAAAGATTTCTTCACGCAGGCTGGCCGGAACAACCAGCAGCCAGGCAGGGTTGCTCGTTCCGAAGTTCTTCTTGAAGAGCACGCCTCGCCGCAGAACGAAGCTTGACAAGTCTCGGGCCAAGACTCGCGGAACTGAACTTCCTTGGCCTTCCAGGTGTTCCATCACGGCGCGAAGTTCCGGGTCGTCTCGTTGAAGTGCTCTCATGTCGGCATCTGTCACTGCCCCGAGAAAACGGGCGTCATCGTCGTCGTCAGTGCTTTCGGGAGGAGATTCGACTGGGGCCCTAGACAAACAGTCGGCGTCGTTATGCTTGCGGCCAGACTTATGCACAATGGTCACGTCGAATTCTTGCAGTCGCAGACTCCAGCGAGCGAGGCGTCCTGACGGGTCCTTGAGGTTGACGAGCCAACAGAGAGCGTGGTGGTCCGTGACAACGCGAAACGGGATCCCGTACAGGTACGGGCGGAACTTGGTTAACGCCCAGATGACAGCGAGGCATTCCTTGTCGGTCGTTGAGTAATTTTTCTCTGCCTTGGACAGTGCCCGGCTTGCGTAAGCGATCACCCTCTCTGCTCCGTCTTGTCTTTGGACGAGTACCGCGCCGAGTCCGGCGTTGCTGGCGTCCGTGTGTACTTCCGTTTCCACTGTTGGATCGAAGTGTCCGAGGATAGGGGGCGACTGGAGTCTTTCCTTCAGTTCGTTGAACGCTTGTTCTTGCTCCTCCCCCACTGGAAGTTCACGTCGTCCTTCGTCAGATGCGTGAGCGGTGCAGAAATCTTGGCGAAATCGCGAACGAAACGTCTGTAGTAAGCGCACAGTCCAAGAAATCTTCTTACGGCTTTCTTGTCTGATGGCTTCGGAAATTCGGCAACAGCGGATGTCTTGGCAGGATCAGGGCTTACACCCTGAGCACTCACGACATGGCCCAGGAATTTGAGCTCGCCGTAAGCGAACCGACATTTTGACGGCTTTAGTGACAGTCCAGCATTCCGGATAGCCTGTAGCACGGCTCGCAAACGTCTCAGGTGCTCGTCGAAGTCACTTGCGAATACCACGACGTCGTCGAGATAGACGAGGCAGCTTTGCCATTTCAAGCCGGAAAGAACGGTGTCCATTACGCGCTGGAACGTCGCCGGTGCTGTGCAGAGTCCGAACGGCATCACTTTAAATTCGTACAGTCCGTCCGGCGTGACGAAGGCAGTCTTCTCACGATCCCGTTCGTCGACCTCGATCTGCCAGTACCCACTCTTCAGGTCCATCGACGAAAAGTATCGGGCATGGCGCAGCCGGTCCAGAGTGTCGTCGATGCGTGGCAGCGGGTAGACGTCCTTTTTCGTTACGGCGTTTAGTCGACGATAGTCCACGCAGAACCGAAGAGTCCCGTCTTTCTTTTTCACAAGGACTACCGGTGAAGCCCACGGGCTGCTTGAGGGCTGGACAATGTCGTCATCGAGCATTTCTTGGACCTGCTTCTGGATGACTTCTCTCTCTTTCACAGAGACACGGTACGGCGACCGATGAACAGGGAGCGCGTTGTCTTCAGTGACAATTCGGTGTTTCGCAACGGTCGTTTGGCGCACCTTTGACGACGTGGAGAAGCACTCAGTGAACTCGGCGAGAAGGTCACTGAGCTGCCGTCGTTGTGGGGTAGGCAGGGTTGGGTCGATGTCAAACTGCGAAGGCGGCGTTGTCTTGGGTGACCACGAAGAGGGGTCTTCTGATATTCCGGCGATTGCGGCTGAGTCCGGGAGTTCCTCGGCGTGACCCACGGCGGTGCCTTTCGTAAGGTGCTGGGCCTCCTGTCGGAAGTTCGTTACCAGTGCGACAGTGTGTCCGTCTTGGAGCTCCGCGACGCCTCTCGCGATGCCGATCCCTCTTCCTAGAAGCAACTGGAGGCTTCCTTCGAGCAAAACGTCGCCGCAGAAAGTCTCATCAACCCCGACGGGTACGAAAACACTTGACCGCGGTGGTAGGTTCACGTGGTTTGCGAGGACTCGTACCGCGGATGACGTCGCTTTGGGTTCCTCCGGTGGTGGAGCAGGTTTTCGTAGCGTCAGCCGGTTTGCTCCGAGGTCGATGACGGCGCCATACTCGCAGAGAAAGTCCATGCCGAGGATAACGTCCCTCGAACAGTCTTGCAGGACGACGAACTTGACAGGGCACGTCTCACCGTGGATCTCGACGCGAGCAGTGCATCTCCCGACCGGCGTGATGAGGTGCCCTCCGGCGGTTCGTATTTGAGGTCCATCCCACGGCGTCGTGACTTTTCGAAGGCGGCGGGAGAGCCTCCCACTCAAGACTGAGTAGTCTGCTCCGGTGTCCACGAGTGCTGATGCGTCGTGGCCGTCGATGACGACGTTTAGGTTATTGGACACCGTTGCAGGGGCGTTGTTTCGGTCTCTGGTAGCGTTCGAGTGGGGGCCCTCCGACGTTCGTGGAGGATCTTGGCGTCGGTCGTCTTCGGCAACTCCACCTCCAGGGGTTGCCGCGCCTAGTTTCCCCGGCGAGGAGCGAGGGGCGACAGGCTTTCACGTCGGGGTCGGTGCATCGGCGAAGCTGGACGTCGCGGCGACGGCGACCGGAACTCTCGGCGGGACGCAGGCTCGGGGGACTGGGGCCGTCGCAGGTACTCGTCGATCTCCAGTGGGGCGTTCACCATGACGGGGGCGCGGGTCGTTCGGGTGGAACCCGCGTAGCCCGAGTCGTCGGTATGGGCATCGGCGGTAGATATGGTCCGCTTCCCCGCAATGGAAGCACAGTGGGCGTCGGTCGGGCGTTCGCCACACGTCGGTCTTGCGGGGTGCGCGAGGCTCCGGGCAGGCGTACTGGACCTGGTCGTCGCGGCGGCGGTCGTGCTGCGGCGCAGGAGACTGTCGTCGGGGCGGCGCGACATAGGTGCGAGGAGGAGGCGGTGGCCGTCGGGCCACTGCGGCGTAAGTCAACGTGGGCTCCCCGGTGGCTGCCTCGGCGACGGGAGCCTCTGGTTGGGTGACTCTCTGAACTTCTTCCCGCACAACCTCGGCGATGGAGAGCGTCGCTGGTCGGCTTGCGGCTGGCAGCAACCGGCGGATTTCCTCCCGGACAACCTCCCGAATGATTTCGCGGATGTCCGTACCAGGAGAGTTTTCGCCGCTAAGCAGAGCGGTTGCAGGGACGCTTGGCTGCCGCTGGTAGTGGGAAGCGCGCGCTTGGAGGGCGCGCTCGATGTTTGTTGCCTCGGTGACGAAGGCGTCGACGGTTGCCGGCGGGTTGCGGACGAGGCCTCCGAAAATGTCGTCTCTCACCCCGCGCATGAGAATTCGAAGCTTCTTTTCTTCGGTAGCCCGAGGGTCGGCGCGGGCACTCAGGCGCAGAACGTCCTCTACGAAGCCGGTGACGCTCTCGTTGGGGCCCTGGGTCCTGATTCGCAGTAAATCCTCGGCTCTCTCTCGGCGGTGGTGGTTGATGAACGTAGCCTTGAGATTGGTCTTGAAAATTTCCCACGACGTCAAAGAGGACTCGTGATTCTCGTACCAGTGCTTGGCGGTACCCTCAAGCGAAAAATAGACGTTGTGCAGGCGCTGCTCGTTGGTCCAGCAATTGTGGCGGGCAACGCGTTCATACTGGTCAATCCAGTCTTCGACGTCTTCGTATTGCTCGCCGTGGAATGGAGCAGCCGTCCGCGGTACGACGGGCAGGTAAACGACGGCAGGAGCGGCCGGGGTCTCCGACTGGTTGGCCATCGTCGTCCTCCTTGTTTGCCTGGTCGTGGGTGGCAAGGGTCCTAACTCCGGGGGTAGGCCAAGGTTCCGGCGACTTGATCGGATCTCGGTCTGGTCGTCGTTGGGTTCTTGGGGGCTTGCGTTCGGGCTTGCACTGCGGGAACTTGGAGGGGAGCGCTGCACGGGCATGCGACGTTACCCCGCACCTCCACCAAAATGTCACGAATGACAAGTGATGAGGCGGTGAATAACTGAGTAAACTAAACGTTTAATGGGGCGAACTTGTGCCCAAAAATAAAGAAGGAAACAAAAGATAACAGTAGAGCGTCGCGGGCGTCGAAGGCGGCGAAGCAGCAGAGATCGAACGCTGAGGCGAAAACTGACCCGGCTTGCCAGGCGGAGCCCCTTTTGTACACACGTGGGCTTCGGGAACATTCGGCGTGGAAGGTTCGGTTCGTAGAACATTCTAACCTCGAATTAGCAAGGCGGCTCTCGAACTTACTAGAACTTCACATTACAGCGTCAGCAAAAGGTGTAGGCGCGGCCAGGAATCGAACCCTGGCCTTCTGCGTGGAAGGCAAGCGCGATAACCGCTATGCCACGGGCGCGCTGCCTACTTGGTCAGCTGCGCCCGCGGCAATATCAACTCCAAAATCCTCAAGAACATCGATATAATGGCCAGTTCATATATTTCATTAATCTTCTTGCAATCTTCTCTTGTGGCCGCTCTCCAAAGGATTGGAAACTTGGAAAATAGTACCGGTCCATAAACATGGCAACCGATCACTTACATCCAATTATCGTCCTATATCCTTAACGAGCGCTCCATCAAAACTTTTGGACCATATACTCGGCACCCACATAATCAACCACTTGCACTCGATCAACTTTTTTACTCTGACCAACACGGTTTCCTAAAACATCGCTCTTGCGAAACACAATTTGCCGAATTCACTCATGACCTACACACTAATACGAATAACAATTATCAAACAGACGCCATATTCCTAGACTTCTCCAAGGCTTTCGACCGAGTTCCTCATAATCGCCTTTTCTTGAAACTTTCAATGCTCCGTATTGACAAAACTATAATTTCTTGGATTCGGTATTTTCTTACGTCGCGAGTTCAGTTTGCCATTACTAACAATCACCAATCACCCCTTGCTAACGTAACATCAGGCGACCCCAGGGAGCAGGACTCTGCCCACTTCTATTTCTCATATATGTAAATGATCTTCCGCATAACATCGACTCAAAAATTAGGCTGTTCGCAGACGATTGCGTTGTTTACCGCCCAGTCGCCAACTGCTCAGATCATATCACCCTGCGAGAGGAATCTAACAAGAATTAACACTTGGTGCGATTAATGGCTTATGCCTTTTAACTACGAGAAGTGCAAACTTGTATCATTCAAGCGGAAAAAATCTACTATTTCTTACTCATACTCTCTTGATGGCGTTTCAATTGGCTCTACTCCCTCATACAAGTACCTCAGTATCCATCTGGCTTCCACACTTTCTTGGATTCAACATATCGACGTCATCACTGCTGGTGCTTCATGGACTCTCGGCTACTTAAAGCGGAATCAAAAATCAGCACCTCCTCACCTAAAGCAACTAGCGTACACTATATTCGTCCACCCCAAGCTCGAGTATCCGTCGTCCATCTTGCATCCGTCACGAGCTTACCTCAGCGACAGTCTGGAAGGAATTCAAAATCATGCAGCCCGATACATTTTATCAGCATACTCCCGCGACGCCAGCGGGACGGAGCTTAAACTCACTCTCGAGCTTCCACTGCAACCTGACCGCAGAATAATCTCTCAATGATGTCTCTTACATAGGCGTAGACTTCAGGGGGGGGGGGCATCGGGGCTCGTGCCACCCCTGGTGAGATCTGGGGAGGCAGAGCCCCCCCCCCCCGGGCCCGGGCCATGATCCTTACTGAGACGCTATTTACGTGCCATGTAACGAGCTTCCAGTAGTGGCATGTAAACGAAATAGCGCCCACGTTGCCTTTATTGACAAAATACATAGGAATCCCAGCGTGCTTTGGATAGCTTCAATCTCCAGTTCTGGCGAAAAGGTAACGCGCAGCAGCAGCCCCCCCCCCCCCGGAAAACCTCTCAGCCTGCCCCCTGGAAAATGGAAATTCTACACCGCTGGTCTCTTACATACATTTTACCACACCAGCACCAACTTATCTGACTTCCTGATATCACCTCCTGACAGAATTTCGTCACGCCTTAATCACAGCCATTGCATCAAACGTATAACAGGCGAAACGCTAGCCTTTAATACGTCATTCTTTCCTCATGCCATAACATCTGGAACCCTCTTTTTGAAAATATCATCCTTATTACTGACCAATCCACTTTTCGCCAATCAGTGACTCCAGATATTCAATACATTTTAACAATATTAACATGCGTTACTGTGACTATTGATTTTACATCAATTTTTGTTTTGTTCTATTTTTGTGTTTAAATCGTTCTGTATTTCCCCACAAGCTTCCCCTAATGTGTTGCCCCACGGGGCTCTTGAGGAGAAATACATGATATGAAATGAAATGAAAGAGCTTGCAGAAGGCACGCAACACACTTTTAAGGAGGTCAAATGCAGTTATAACTACATTTTGTAAATTCAAAACGTAACAACAATATATGTTTACAGTAACTTGTATTTAATTTTATATTCTACTGGGCTGCGTGTTTTTCTCAATGATTGAATTCGAAACCATCCAGGATGCTTCTCCATAGACCCTAGCGCATAAACTTGTGCCTTTCTCCCGCAAATCAGAGAGGTAGCAGCCTTACTGCACTGTACAAACTGCACATGTACGCCCGCGCACAAAATTTGCGGCAACACGCAACCGTGCCTTTGGATACAACGAACGCTCCATACCTCTCGACTGTCAAATGGCATAAAGACTCGGACTTAAACATCGAGTTTCAGCCTTGCCTTGGAGCAGAGCGTCTTTCTGGTTTACGAAGTACATATAAAGAGATGTTGGCGCCCATACTGTTTGTGATAGTACATCGGAGACGCGAGTTGCCGAACTTCAAGGTTCAAGTTTCAAACTCTTGCAACAGGTGTTCCTTGTTGGCTGACGCACACGATCATAATCGTTTTCTCATTACTCGATGTCTGTATTTCAGTTTGCACATCCTGGTTTTTCTTTTTCTTTGTTTATTGTAACAAGGATAAAGTATTTTTGAAGAAAAGCATTTTATTCTATTTTCAGATGTCAAATAAAATCCATATATTAAAAAAGCGAAACTAATCCCACGAACCGCTACGTCAAATATTTTTTTTTTTACATTAAGGAGTCCAAGAATTTAATTGCCTTAGACACAAGCCGGCGACTCAACTAAAGATTTCCTAGACAGCAAGGCCGGAACGTTGAATGTTCTCCATTATATTGCCACGCGCGTGGGCACGCAAGCGCGTGCGCGGCCGAAGCGGTTACCGCGCTTGACTTTCGTGCGGAGGCCCAGGGTTTGATTCCTGGAGGCTCCGCGAATTTTGTTTATACTTTCAGTTTATTATTCTGGTGAATTCGAGAACATTATTGTTTATTCTAGGCCCGAATGTTCTACGCGTCGAACCTTCGGGCCTAGAATAAACAATAATGTTCTCGAATTCACCAGAATAATAAACTGAAAGTATAAACAAAATTCGCGGAGCCTCCAGGAATCGAACCCTGGGCCTCCGCACGAAAGTCGCGCGTAACCATGCCACGCAGCGCTTGCTTGCCGACGCGCGTGGCATTACTCCCCCTTAAGCCGTCCAAGTGCCGGTTCGCCTATGACGAACTGAAGTTCCTAGGCCACGTGGTTAGTAATGACGGCGTCCGCCCAGACCCCGAGAAGACTCGCGCCGTTGCGGCATTTCCAGCGCCTTCAGACAAGAAGGCCGTGCGAAGATTCCTAGGACTTTGTGCCTACTATCGACGCTTCGTTCGGGATTTCGCAAGAATTTCCGCACCGCTCACAAAACTTACGAAGGACGCCGAGAAGTTTGAATGGGCCGAGGAGCAACAGCACGCATTCGACGAGCTGAAGCAACGACTCCAGACTCCTCCTGTTCTTGGACACTTCGATCAAGATGCGGAAACCGAGATTCATACGGACGCAAGTAACGAAGGCCTTGGCGCGGTACTGGTTCAAATTCAAGAAGGCACCGAGCGAGTCATCGCCTACGCCAGTCGGACACTGTCCAGGGCGGAGAGAAATTACTCCACGACTGAAAAAGAATGCCTGGCGGTCGTCTGGGCCATCACGAAGTTTCGCCCGTACTTATACGGAAGCCCTTTCCGCGTTGTCACGGACCACCACTCGCTCTGCTGGCTTGCGAACCTAAAGGACCCTTCAGGACGTCTCGCTCGATGGAGCCTCCGACTGCAGGAGTTCAACATGACTGTGGTCTACAAGTCAGGCCGCAAGCACAGCGACGCCGATTGCCTGTCCAGAGCCCCTGTCGAGACATCCTCCGGTAGCAGCGACGACGATGACGACGAGTGCTTCCTAGGCGCGGTGAACACCAACGACATGGCGCGACGTCAAAGAAGCGATCCTGAGTTGCGCGCCCTAATCGAGCACCTCGAAGGACGAGGGGGTAGTACCCCCGTGTCTTCTTGAGGGCCCTGCCGACCTTCGTCCTCCGACAAGGTGTGCTTTACAAGGAGAACTTCGGAGACAACAGCTCGCCATGGCTGCTGGTAATCCCTGCCGACCTTAGAGAGGAGATATTCCAAGCCTGTCACGACGACCCAACGGCTGGGCACCTTGGCTACAGCAGGACGCTCGCCAGGATTCGAGAAAAGTATTACTGGCCGAGGCTACCGAAGACCGTTCACCTCTACATTCGATCATGCCACGAGTGTCAACGACGAAAAAACCGCCGACGAAGCCGTCAGGACTTCTGCATCCGATTGCTCCCCCGTCCAGACCGTTCCAGCAGATCGGAATGGATTTACTTGGCCCTTTCCCACCGTCAACGTCGGGAAACCGCTGGATAATCGTCGCCACAGATTATCTTACACGGTACGCCGAGACGAAAGCCCTTCCATCAGGTACGGCTGTGGAAGTCGCCAAGTTTTTCATCGAGTCCATTGTCCTCCGGCACGGCGCCCCCGAAGTCCTCATTACCGACCGTGGATCATCGTTCATGGCCCAGCTGACGCAAGAGATCCTTCGTCTCAGTGGCACCGGCCACCGTCGAACCACTGCGTACCATCCGCAGACAAATGGACTAACAGAACGGCTGAACAAAACCATCGCCGACATGATCTCAATGTATGTCGACGTAGAGCATAAGACTTGGGACGAGGTGTTACCCTACGTCACATTTGCTTACAACACGGCGGTGCAGGAGACAACAGGAGTAACACCGTTTCAGCTGGTGCATGGCAGAAAAGTGTCGACCATGCTCGACGCAATGCTACCCCACGAGCCAGCTGACGATGGGATACCTGACGCCCAGGTGGTTGCTCAACGAGCCGAAGAAGTCCGCCAGCTCGCCCGACTCCGAATTCAAGACCAACAACGTGTCGACGCTGCCCGGTACAACCTTCGCCGGATCGACGTTCGCTTCAAGCCCGGAGACCGTGTGTGGGTTTGGACCCCAATACGACGACGCGGTCTAAGCGAGAAACTCCTGAAGCGCTACTTCGGACCCTACAAAGTGCTTCGCCGACTTGGCGATCTGAACTACGAGGTGATGCCCGACGGAACACGGACTTCATCACGCCGCCCTCCACGACCGGAAGTCGTTCACGTCGTGCGCCTCAAGCCGTACTACGCGCGATAAGACTGTGAACTGTGATCTCGTGCAACGCTTGATAGGATTGTGTTTCGCCAGCTTCCGTATTTTCTCATTCTTTTGTTTGTCTTGCTCTGTTCTGTTGCCTTTCACGTGGCATCGAGACGATGCCTTTTTAAGGGGGGAGTAATGCCACGCGCGTCGGCAAGCAAGCGCGTGCGTGGCCGAGTGGTTACCGCGCTTGACTTTCGTGCGGAGGCCCAGGGTTCGATTCCTGGAGGCTCCGCGAATTTCGTTTATACTTTCAGTTTATTATTCTGGTGAATTCGAGAACATTATTGTTTATTCTAGGCCCGAAAGTTCTACGCGTCGAACCTTCCACGCCGATTATTCCAGAAGCCCACGCGTGTACATAAGGAGCTTCGCGTGGCGAGCCAAAGGCAGTTTTGCTAGTTTCGCCTCAGCGTTCGATCCTGCTGCTTCGCCGCTTTCGACGCCCGCGACGCTCTGCTGTTATCTTTTGTTTCCTTCTTTATTTTTGGGCACAAGTTCGCCCCCATTAAACGCTTAGTTTCTTCAGTTATTATCGCCTCATCACTTGTTATTCGTGACAATATATAGACATTTTCACTCTCCGTCGCAAAGGTGCTGCCATCTTGAAATCACATGACTCGGCCGCCGTAAGGTGGCTTCAACTCGTCGCTTTTTTCTCCCCTTGGCGCCTTGGCGAAGGCTTGTATTCGAGATTTTTTGTCATGTTTTACCGCGATTTTTGCTTTGCTCCAGGAAGTGTCGTTTGATACTTATTTTTACTACCTAACTGAATGCCATCATTACGTGCTCAATTTATGCACTTGATTTTATAACACGTTTTGACTATTTTCACCGTCAGCGTACGGGATACGTGTGAGGAAAGGAATGAGCGTTAGCACTGGCGCCATCTCGGTATGTAGATGCCTCTGAGACACACGAGGGTTGTGGGCAAATTATCCGTGTCAACGCAAATTTGCTTAAGTGATAGTGGCTAAGTAAAAGAGGCGCAATAGGAAGCGCAAGGTAATTTATGGTCACACATTCCAAAATCCAGAACGATTGCTTTTGTTTATATCGGGGAATAATGTTTGCGGTATAAATTTTCGTTTGATATGTTTATTTATTAATATAAAGAAGCTATACGTCGTGCTTGGTCTTATGTGTGCCGACATTCGACTTTCTTGGGATATCCAACTCAATTAATGTATCTAGGCATAAAGCATTGTTCTTCCCAGGTGAAAAACGTGTCAAAGACAGCTTGTGAGCGCTTGACGAAAGCGCCTGGGGTACACAATTATGTCAGCCCGAAAAGAAGCCGTCTGGATGGAAATATCTCGAGTGCAGCGCTGTCGATGCGGGATATACTCTCGACGCTGCTCAAAGTAAGAGGTTTATTTGTTCAAACAAATAAATATCAGTCTACCCATGTCCCTGAAGTTGTGACTGGCATTTTACTTGAGCCAGCCAAGCTCGCTGGGGGTCATTTCTCTTGCGCCCTTTAATATTATTTCGCTTGCGCACCGCAAGTTATACGGAAGGCAGATGTCGGACTTCCATTGTCAGTTTTGTCCCTTATCTCATATTCTCGATACGTTGTAAGGAAATGTCCGTATAGCAAATAGTTTCCTAAGGCCGACATTATGAAATGCTGCTGATGAATATTTTAGTAGGTCTGATATTTGAGAGAAATTCCTACTCGGCCTAGGATGGATCATCAAATCATCTCTCGACTACTTAATTTCTTTAAATAAACCGAGGGAGACAATATCGCTTCTTTTTTTGCATTCCATAAAGTGGTGCCTGGTACCATTTTATGTAATGCAGATAAACATATCAACTTGCGAGTTTATTTGTTGTGATTCAGTCCATTGTATTCAGGCTGTTGACACGCTTTTTTATTGTGCCTCCGTGCATTAGTCTCTTCATTGGTTTATTTTTATAAACACTAGTGTCACCGGGTACGTCTAGTACAGCCTTAGACATCCGAAATCCTGCCCCGCATCTTTTTAATCGTTCCTCCACCGAACCTGGCCGAACGAAGAACATGATTAGATGACGGTGTTCGTAAAAGCGTCCAAAATTTAGGCTCTAAAGTACGACGTAGTTCTCAACGCGGCCCATTACCACTGCATCATTGGCTCTGTCCCACAAAGAATACAGTTATATCCCAAAACAGCGAAAACTACATACCGCACAAACGCAGCCGAAAGCCCGCTGAAACCAAAACCACAAAATTGAAGTCACGTTATGGCGCCGCGTGTGTCAGCGCCCTCTGTCCACCGGTCAAGTAACTACGGAGATGAAAATGTCTATACAAGGGGCCAGAGCGGGGCGCAGATTGCAAAACAGCGCTAAGACAGCCTTCGACAGAGATTCGGTCAGTGAGAACGCGAATCCCAACCGAATGTTGGCAGAGACTCGTGTCCAAACTGTGCCCGCGCTGGCCCCTTTTCGTTTTTGTTTTCTGCTTCCCTATTTAAGTGTAAGAAAATAAAGAATTTTCATTTGAATTAAGATTACATAGAAAACCCAGTGCTACTGAATGACTCTATGAAATGTGTTGCCCAGCTACGCTTTAGAAATTAAAATTCCTATCGTCAAATTAGATATACATGATAACGCTTCCGTACAAACAAAAATCGCAAATAAGAGCAACGTCTTAATAGCAACCAAGCGATAGGCTTGTAGGTATCTCATTCCACTTTTAATACGTACAAACAAAACGGTGCATGTTTAAACAAATTCGAGCTGGCCACCGGAAGCCTTACGTGCTCAGTTGCAGTTTGTCTAATAGATGTAGTTGTACTACGGCACAGCACTGCTTATCGTACTTACCTGTCAAAGAAATGAAGCTGCACGACGGGTGAGAAGAGCTGGAGAGAGGAATGGTCTTTGGGGTAACGAAGCCTTTTATCACCCCAGCGAACATGAGTCGACGCCGAAATGCTTCCGTGTTGATATAAGTACCCAACGCTCTATCACGCAGTTGTCACCCAAGAGGAAGTGATACAGTGAACATCTGTTTAACTTCCTGGGAACCGTGACGAGGTGTTTGTTTCCACGTCAAGCAGGGGCAAGTGGGTGTCTTGATCAACTTCCGTCAACAGGATGTGCTCGTGGGAGCGGAGGACCCACGCTTTCCCTCTACGTTCAGCTGGAAACCTTCAGACCATGTTAAACCAACCAACTCAGCTTCAGGCAGTCACAAATTATACTCCGTTCACAGCCAGGATGTCAGTGTGGCGGAAACTACAGGCTCGTTAGTGCAGCCATACGTTATCTTTTGCCACATGGCACGTTGCTACCCATACCCACTTGCCAAGAGCGGGGTCAGGCGATGAAAGAGATGCGTTGATTGGTCAGCATCATGGGTGAACGGAGGGCAGTGATGTGCGCGTAAGCTTAGAATAACCGGCTTGCCGATCGGTTGTGTACTTTTATTCCTGCTTTCCGTTGTAAATTACTCACACAGGAATTCCCCTGTGGCCGAAGACATTTTTCGGGATATCCAAACCCCGCCCTCGTTTTCAGGAACTGCTCTAACAAAGAAAGCTCACTTTAGTCATTAAGTACAGTCATGTGATGGTATATAGCCTAGCTGTATGATGTGCAGACTGTACTGTGTTTTTACAAGTATTCAAATTACTTGTAATTGATTGCATCTGGGAGTAAGTCTGTAATATTTTGAATAGATTTATTACACAGTAATCGCATGAGTGATCTTGTTTTTTTTTAAGTACTAATGTTACTTGTAACCGATACTAATTTCCCTTCCCATTGTAATAGCGCCCTCTACTTGCACACGTTACCTACCAAGGAAACCTCGAGCCACGTCGCAGACGGGAGGATAATTTACAAGAATTAGTTGATTGAGAATATAAGTAGTTAAAAGTGCGGGGTTGTTAATCCAATAAGGGGCAGCACAAAATGTCCGCTTTTAAACCGGCTCGAGCGTCTGTCGTTTTTAAAATCTGAATTTATCGAAAAAATAACGCTTACTTTTCAAATATTCTAATTTACTACTTTTAAGCAAGAGTAAGCATACTTGTAATAGATTAGATTTTAAGAGCAACGTCTACAAAGCTGGTGATCTGTGATTGTATCTACCCAAGCTGATAGCCTCTTGAAGAAGGAGCGGCGACACTTGCCGACTCGTCGTTGTGACCAAG
This sequence comes from Ixodes ricinus, assembly GCA_037355805.1. Taxonomy (NCBI): domain Eukaryota; kingdom Metazoa; phylum Arthropoda; class Arachnida; order Ixodida; family Ixodidae; genus Ixodes; species Ixodes ricinus. Next base: position 5,540 of record JAZHYW010001749.1, on the reverse strand, counting down.
AATCAAGGTTCACGCGATCTTTTCTGCACTTTGTTGTTCATCTCATTTCCTTCAGTTCTTTCGTTCATAATCCATCTTTAATTCACTACTTTTGGCGTAACTTTTTGGTTTACTTTAGCCAATTATTTTCTTTGGAATTCTCGGCAAATTCAAACTTAAGCAGACCGACAACTTTTGTTCAGCAGCGTCGCTGCAACTAAAAGGGAACCCGACATCGACATCACTCCAGTCGGCTGATTTCTATGACCTCTTTTTCAGCTCAGGAGAGCTACGCTTTGTGTTTAAATATATTTTATAATATATTTTATAATATATCTTAAAGTTGTCGTTAAAAAAAGGTGTCTCCACCACATTTTAATTTTCTTATATCTAATATACCACAAGGAATTCGATTTTTTAATATTACTGAGAATCGTCTGCATTTTATAAACCGTGTTAAAAAAATAGCGGTTTTTGGACTGTCTGTAACGGCCACGCGGCACACTGCGAATGCAGGAGTAACTAAACGTCAACGTATTTATATTTAAAAAAAAGTTGAGCAGATATTCAACTTTATTTAATTTTCATATAATAAATGTGGAGTGATAAAACATTGGGTTATAAGTTATTCTCTGAATTTTTGAATCTGAAAATGACGGCCAAAGGAGCTTTCGAATGTGCGGAGTTGAATGACATCAGTTAAAGAAAACGTGCGAAAACGTGCCCATGTTCCCATTAAATATTTGTAGAATATCTCTTATAAGTTTTCAATTATATAAAGCACTGATATCGGGTTTGAACCACTAGCGCTACAGTCCGGCGGAGAATAGGCGTTTTGCCGGCATATTTTCTTTTATCGATAAAAAAATATTATAATTCTTTTTGGTGAACACTATATCTTACATGGTTGTTCGTACTCGGTGTACAGACCGCAGCGGTAGGCATCGGCTGAAGGAAAATAAATTTTGCTCGAAAGCTTCTTACCTGGTGCCAACTTTACTAAAACCACTCAGTTGGGAAACTGCCATAGAGCTTGCTCTGAAAAAGGGAACCGATCCGCTGTGACTCTTCCCTTTTGGCTTTAATCGGCCATTTTGGCGCGGAAACATATACGATGGAAGGGGTTCCAGGGAGGCCAAACACCGTCTCCCAAGCGGACGCGCCACGAATTACCTCCGGGTTTAGGACTCGCCCAGGTCGTCCCGCTACCTCAAATCACCGTTGAGACACGGTTGTATAAAAACAATATTATTGTGCCGCAAATCCTTGTAAACTGAAGATTTCAGAAAACGTCACGCGCCTCTTATTTTCTACTAATTCGCAATAAACGTTCCCACAAAAAGAGTTTTTTTTGTTTGTTTTTACGCAAAAACATGCTTCTGAAAGCTCAAGCTGACCACAGTAAAGATAAAAGCTTAAGGGTGCTGATTTTGTCGTATTTAGGTCGGTCTCGGTGGACGCCAGCAACTCAGGTGTCAATGGTGAGTTTCCCAACTGAGTGTTCTAGTAACGTTGCCCGGTGCATATCTGCTCCCGGTGCATCGTTCGCAAGGAGAACCTTCTTGTATACGGTACAGCTTATGAAATGCATGATAGATATATTGGCGTAGGATGCTTGTATTATACAGGTATCATCATTGCCATAATCCGACATTTAAAAAATTAATCCCGTTTCTTCTTCGCTCCAAGGTGGCGGCGAGGAAGGGTGTCTATCCTGCATCCTCCGATCTTGAAACCTGCGCTGTCTTGAATGCTGTGTATGGGAGCGTCCATATACTTGTAAATGCTACAATGTTTTCGGGGATCACTATAACCTCGTCATGGCAGATGATGGGAGTACTTTAATATGAAACCCAGTCTCAAGTGCAAATCGACGACGTAAGGAATATCAAATATATTCAAGCTTCATCTTCAGTTTCGAAACTTCTACGCTACCGATTACGATTCAGGAATGATATCACTTGCCAAATAAAATTGTCGCCAACTACAACACGGCTAAACCTCAAGTAATGCTCCCTGTATTTATTAATCATTGGAATGCGATATAAAATGTTCATCGAAATTGTAATTTTGGTATTGTTTCATCGTATGCCTGAACGTCTGCTTTCTACTTACTCTTTTTGTGAAGATTTCTTTTACAGAATCTTGAAATTTTATTTAGAACCTTCCTTGTGTAATACTCAAAAAATGGACGCCAATGTTTATAAATAAATTTTTAAAAATTCTGTATTGGATACAGCCATATATAGTTATGACAATTTAGATTGCCAGTTAATTTCACGCATCCTTGTTGGGTTCACGCTGGGAAGAACACATGTGAATATCTGTCTCCTCTGAACATCTACGTTAGTGTTTCGTCATTTCTTCTAATGCTGTACACGCTCCTGTGACTAAAATGTGTTTTTAACGGATTTGTTTCTTTATCTACATCCAAGTACGTAGATTTCTGAGAGTCAACTTTCATATGCGAGCTGCGCACTCTCCTTGACAACACTTGACAAAGCGCAGACATATGTAAATATACGCCCTGTGCTCACAAAGAAACAAGCAAACAAAAGCCATACGTGGCTTTGTATTAATAAACATATCGCACACATCACCAAAAAAAATTAAGACTTTTATATGTGAAAATATTCCTGCCAAAAAATTGAAAATTTACTCCCTAGAGAAACAAAACAAAATCAACGCCGAATTTAAAAAAAATAATTGAAAAACGCAGTACATTAGTTATAATGTCTGTACATACAGGTAAACTCTCTCGTTGAGGTTTAATGGAACACACTCTGCTCGCTTCTGAAGATATATTAGCCCCGAGAGCGACCACAAGGGTCCCTGCGGACGCCACATCCTGATTGGGTGAGGTGTACCGTGACGTCAGGGGAAGGACTCCGCTCTGCAATATTGCATCCGGCTCGCTTCCCTGCACCGGTTTCCTGGTTTGGCGTTGTCTGCCGCAAGCACTTCGAGGAGCGGGACCTCGTTTACCCGGTGTACAAGACGCTGGACTATGTCAATATTGACGTGCTTCTGTACATTTTATAAGCCTGCTTGTCACTTTTACCTTTATAATTAAGTTACCGAAAGCTTTCGGCGGAGGCAATTCCACCGATGAACCTCCCTGTCCGTCCACACGACACAAGGCAATCTTGCGAGGGGTCGAAGAAAGTGGCGTCGTAAGTGTTTCAGACGCTGGTATTCTGTTCCTTGCATGTTCATGATTTAGGAGAATATTACATCCCACTTTGCAGGCGTTTGAAATTGCATTTATATCAAGGGCCTTTGGGCGGTCGGCAAACTAGCTTGCGACCCCGACTCTGCGCGTGCCACTCTGCATGCACTGGTTCGCAGATGTTTTAAAGGCCATGGGTCTGAAGGCCTTTGAAGTGCTCGGGGAACAGGGTTGTTTACATAAATGTAGCTTCTTCGTGAATTGATGATATAGTTCATACACGTACGCAGGCATGTTTTAATTTTTAGAAGATGCAAAATTACTGTAAATTAGTTTGTATGGTAGCAGGAAAACGGTCGAATCGCCGCTGTTGCCTGTATGAGATGTATTGAACTCCCCATAATATCCACAGCAAGAGTACCTTAATTTGGAATGTTTATACTTTTTACTGACATTTTTTCTTTATTCCAGCCTTTGGTATTCGGAAAATACACCGTTTAGTTTAAATTGTCATTTCCAATTAAAAGAGACACTGCTGCAGGTCCCTAAAAGTTTCATCAGCCTCCAAACACTCTACAGCTGGACTCCAAAATGAGAACAGAGGAAAACAGGAGAAACAGCAAGCATTCGAACGGCTGTCCAGTGGTAGATTCTGCACTAATACCAGGAAATGTGAAACCTGTGAAGGGTGACAGTTTACGTGAGAAAAGCGTCTGATATTTTCGCTTCAGAACAATTTGATTTAGCTAAAATTTTAATTTTAGAGCTTAAGAGACTAATAACGAGCTAGACACTTTCGCTTACGTTGGTTGTACATTGCCTGGGGGAAGATATAAACAAGTCCGCAAATACCACCAGTGAAATCCATTGAAAAACTATCCGAATCCAACAAAGGTCAAATGCGAGCAATATATATAACTAAATCTTATTCTTTCTTTACTTTGCCCCTGTACTTGGGCTGCCTCACTTGTGATTCTCTCTTCATGGCCCAGACTGTATTTAACATGTTGCTGGAGCAGCACACAGCTCTTCTGCTTCGGCGATCTTGTTTAAAAACAAGGATACAAAAAAAATAGTATACACAACCTGCCAATTCATTCAGACCATCAGCAGCATTTATTGTGTGAGATGTAAATCTTGTGATGCTCCTGCAATTCTGGCCATATTTCTTCATTTTCATATACCAGCTGCGATTCATGCCTTGCTTACCCTGTCAGCCATGCCTGAAATGTTAATTGACGTTTCGCCTGCAGCTATAGGCCATACCTCAATAAAGACACATATTTAAATTTACACTTCCTACAAAAAACAGCACAAAAATATAATAGAAACGAGCGCTCCGACAGCTAACGTCCTCACAGCCTCCACAGGGTGAACGGGGCGAGTCGGGGAAAAATTCTATCCTCGCCGTGACGTCACCCCGGTTCGCCGTAAGGGGGCGCACCGCGAACCTCTCGGGGCTAATAAAAGACCAACGGTAAGTGAGAGTTGGTGGCTCACTGTTAAATAGTAAAATAAAACAATTGTGACTGTTGAGATTTTTTATATATGGCATGTGGTGTTTACTCTATAATTATCATTCACGTTGTAAATTCCTTTATGATGCACCTTTACACAGATTATACTAGCGAAATCGCCAAAAAGCCTGAGTTAAATTTAGCAGAGTTTACACAATTTATAGAGCTGGTACGCAGCAAACGATATTTTTAAGTGACTAACTCTATTGTCTTGGTTGTATTTATTTTTCAACAAATAAATCTTTAACAACAATTAAAACTAACTCACCAGTTGCAACAGTTGCCGTAAATGTCTCGCTTGCGTAGTGGATAGCCATGTTAAAGTCGACATTTATAAAAGCTCGGTTATACGAACACTCTTCTACGGCCGCTTGGAGCACTCAAGCTATCGGTTTTGCAGGGGAACATTTCTTAAAATGTATTAAGCTCTTGATCTCTCGACATAAATGATTGGATTGTCATATTAAATATGTTTCACACATAAATTTACTTGACACTGCATATACGCTCTTCAAGAAAAAGTTTCCTGCACAAGCTTACAAAGTATGTCAAGCACAAGGAATACAACCCAAATAAAAATGTTACACTTCTAGATTAGAGGTGTGCCAATTGTGAAATTTCATCTCAAATCGGATTTGAATTGCATAGTGCATAATAGGGAACAGAAATTCAAATGTCGAATAGAATCTCGAATAATAAAAATTCGGTTGCAAATGTTTTTCCAGACTAAAGAAAGATTCGCACAAACTAGAGAAAAGGATACGTGTCAACTTTCCTACTAGGTACGTGAAAAAAAGAGAGGCTAGCTTGAATAAAAACGGTGTTAATGATGAAACGACAGACTCAAGAGTAAGACACAACTCACATATGTTTCA